>JAXISO010000079.1:0-164917 GCA_036785465.1 Colletotrichum agaves | reverse complement strand
TTTTATTTTTATTTTTATTTTTATTTTTATTTTTATTTTTATTTTTATTTTTATTTTTATTTTTATTTTTATTTTTATTTTTATTTTTATTTTTATTTTTATTTTTATTTTTATTTTTATTTTTATTTTTATTCAAGTTCAGTCTCGACGACAATCTAGGCTTTCCGATAAGGGGAGGGAGGTGCGTTTTGCCTCAAGCGCGGAAGCGGGGTTGCCCCGACTTGCCTGTGCACCTTCGGCCGCTCTTTCCATTGGATGTGATAGGAGAAAAGTCTCACAGCTGCCTACCTTATCTACCAGGTAAGGTAGAGCAGGAAGAAGTCCATGTGGGCTTATGTAATACACACACGCTTCGCCCACGTATTGTCTCTCCGAGAAGCGTGCTTCTTCACATGGAGCATCTTCTTGACCTTTTGAATGCCGTGTCCAATACTATTGATCGACCTTCCGGAGCAGTGCTTAGCTCGTTTGCTATTAGTGGCATTGAATTCCACGCATCATGAAGGCGAACATCTCGAGTGGATATGTCTCATCCCGCCTCCCTCTGACCTTCGAGATGTAGCACTTCACGACACCCTTTCCAGCTTCTCAACCCGCAGCTGGAATGCAAACATTGAGTTTTCTTCGTCTAAGCCTCCCAGTACGGCAACTGGGTCCATATTATTTCGAAACGATGGTCATCCTCTTCCTCGTTGGGTAAGCCATTGGGCGAGTGCCCCTGCCTAACCACACGAGATGGCAAATGCAGTGTGCGAGATGCGCGCTCAGCCGCGACTCTTTTCGAGGGCGCGATGATTGGCGCGAAGGGAGATAACCAACACCAGGCTGTAGAGTCCATGGCAATGGGATTCGCGCCAAGCTTATCCTCGACAGGTATCGTCCTGCTTCTCCCGTTTCTGCCGAGATAACCTTCGTTTACATGCCTTCCTCTTGTTGAATTTGTTTTTGTTTTCCGCTCCTTTGGCTCGTAGATGCCGCTGTTCCCACACATCTCATCCACCATGGCACCGTCTGGGACGCTATGGGTGCTTCTGCGTTTAGCAGCGCTCACAAGAGCAGTGCCGGTCGTTTATTTCCCATTCAACTCTCAGCTACCGCCAGCAACCAGAATACCCGAGCCATTTTCGTACACTCTTTCACCGCAGACCTTTTCCTCACAATCAAACATTTCTTACAGCTTGAGAGACGCACCAGAATGGCTTTCCATCGACGCCAGCACCGGACGACTTTTCGGAAATCCTCAGGAAACAGACGTACCACCAGGGCAAGTGGTTGGAGTACCTGTAGATGTTGTTGCGACGGATGACTCTGGTTCGGCAACGATGTCCGCTACGCTGGTGGTAACCCGAAATCCAGCGCCAAAACTCAGGATACCGTTATCGGACCAAATCTCAAAGTTTGGGGACACGTCTTCGCCAACATCCGTCGTGGCTTATCCCGCTTCCGAATTCTCGTTCTCCTTCGCTAAAGATACGTTCTCCTATACTGGGGACGGCATCAACTATTACGCCACCTCAGCAAACAATAGCCCTCTGCCGTCCTGGATAAAGTTCGACCCAAGTAGCCTCACCTTTGCAGGAAATACCCCGCCTTTTGAATCTCTAGTCCAGCCGCCTCAAAAATTCGACTTCAGTCTGGTTGGATCTGACATAATAGGGTTTTCGGCTGTTTCCGTCGTGTTCTCGATTATCGTTGGCGCTCACAGACTGACGACAGACACGCCTGTCATTGAAATCAATGCAACTAGGGGAGAAGAGGTTGCTTACGAAGGACTGGCGGATAGCATCAAGCTAGACGGTAAAGCTGTCTCGCCAACTGATCTGAATCTTACTGCTTCCGAACTACCGAGCTGGCTCTCAGTCGACAATACTACGCTCGTGCTCAAAGGCACGCCCCATAATGATACGCAGCCTTCGAACTCTACCCTCACCTTTCGCGATGTGTATGCAGACACACTTGAGATCATCCTATCAATATCTATAGAGACGCAAATCTTCCGAGAAACGAAACTCGACTTCGAAGTTACACCAGGGAAAGACTTTTCTTTTGATATCGAGCCTTACCTATGGGTGCCTTCAGACATAGAGCTCGATCTGAGAAACTCACAGGATTGGGTTAATGTCGACGGACTCACAATATCAGGAACGGTCCCGATATCCGCAGCAGCAGCGAGTACCAAGCTACTTATCGAGGCCACTTCAAAGAGCTCCGGTGATTCTGAGACTGTTACTGCCAACTTTCAGGTTCTTGCAGCAGCTACAACCACTTCAACGGTCCAAACGCCCTCTGCCAGCCCAACAGAATCCGGGGGGACCGGCAGTTCACGGCAAGGCTTGAAGCCCGGACTCATTGCCTTGGCGGTACTTCTGCCTCTGCTTTTCCTGTTCATAGTCATACTCATTATTTACTGCCGGCGGAGAAGGCAGCGCAACTCTATGCATGAAAAGAAGAAGCGAGAGATATCTGAGCCCGTACCTGGCTCTTTTGTTTGGAATGGAAGCAGGCATAGCGGGGAAACATCCAATCTGTCCATCGCTGAGAATATCCAGAAACCCGAAGACAACCGACGAAGCCGAGGCTATATCATCTCTGCGGTGGCACAGGTGCGGCAATCAGCGCTTTCGACCATTACTGGATCGCGCATCTCTCAACGTAACTCGTCGCTCTGGAGAAGGTCTCGAAGCGAAAGGAGTATGCCGATATCCCCTTCTTTCGACTCGTCCTGGCCGGCCGAGGGCGCACACTTTCAACCACAGCATACGCATCAGAGATCATCAAGTACTTTCGATGGCCCAGATGATGTGTTATCTGGATCACCGGGTTTCCTTGGCCAGCGAGACGACTCTTTCCGCAGCGCGCTGGACGTGGCCATACCCATGCATGATGAAGCGAGCAGCATCCAGGCGACACCCGACTTGGCTTACACAAGCCCCTGGGGAGAGCCATCCAGACTAGCCCTTGACAGATCTATAGCCGCCTCCCATTCGGACAGCCTTGCATCCATCCCAGAACAGCCGACGCCTCTGGGATCTCACCCTACACGTGGGAGGCGCTTTTCACCAGTCCATAGGCCCAGAAGGGAATTCCCAGTGCTCAGTGATGACGAATCTCAAAATAGTCTTCGCAGCACGCTCTCAGGATCCGGGAGAGGCAGAAGGTTCATTACACGTCAAGATTCCCAACCAGGTTCATGGACAGGATCAGTAGCTCGGCCGATCAGCAGAAAGTCTGACTCCAGCCCGTTCTTTGGTGGGCGGTCTGTTGTGCCGTCTCGCAATCGATACAACCTGGACAGCGACTCCGACTCAGTGGGATCGACGAGAGGGACAGAAAATTGGCAGACGGTCCCGAGGGACTCGCTTGGCATTGCCTACGCCGAGCTGAGGCAAAGCTCACCATTCCTGAGACAAACACCGTCAATGTCCCCTCGACCTCTCAGCATTGTGAAAAAGGACTCTAGTGGGCCAAATTATACCAGGGAGAGCAGGGTCGGAAAGCAAACACCGCTCTCGCGACGTACATCGTCCAGTTCCAACGGTCGCTGGAGCAGGAATTCTTTGGTCGAACAGGGACCATCGGGCAACCACCAGGGACACGCTTCTTCACGGGCAAGCAGCGAAGTGCTGGGCAAAGGCAAAGGACTCGCCAGATACTCTTCAGGACTGGATTCGGACTCAGACTGGGTTACGGAGGCAGGGACTGTGGGGAAAAAAGGGCCTCGGAGTCGACTGGACAGCGACGAGGATTTCCGAGTATTCATGTAAAGGGCAATAAGAAATTACGCCTGTCCCTTCGTTTGGAAGCGTTGCGATTTGTTATACCCACCGAGCGACCATAACTCTGTGTTATCCTTGTGATTGGGTCTGTCATGAACGGCAGAGAGGTAATTGTAAGAAGGGATATTTTTGGGACAGATAGTATAGGTACTGAGCGCAGCTTCCTGACAGGGTACTCGGGACCGTAATGTTGAATTGGAGATGATGCCATAGAAGTTAATCTGGTCGTAAATCCCCGCGGACCCCTTATTTCTTTTTCCAGCAATTGAGTCTGTGCTGTTCAGGCAAGGGCTCGCAAATGGAAGGCTTGAACAGGGCGGGGCCTTGTGGGACGCCAGTAAGCGCCCCCGGGGCATATTGCGCCGGCTGGCACGACTGGCGGGAGCTCACCTCAGCCACAGCTTAGACGATTAGCGCCCGCCCGCGCTCGAAGGGAAAGGGGGAAGGGTTAAAAAAAAAAGGAACACCCCCCCGAACCCCCCACCGTTAGGTCTCTCAGGGTTTAAGAATGTTGGGGGAGGGGGGAAGGGCTTTTGTACGTTTGCGGATGGCACCTCCGGGGTTTGGGATGGAATTACCGAATAATATGAGTGAAAGTGGGAGAGATTGAGAGCTTGGACCTCATTCCCGGTCTAGTTGCCCTGCTTCAAGTCCTAGCTTGCTCAGGACAAGAAGGGGGAAAGTGGGAGAGGGGAGGAGGAGAGATGGGATTTTTTGGGCAGGAGGGAACCTTGCTTGCATGGCGCCGTGCAGTCGATATGGCAGGTGGGTAGGATAGTTTGGGCAGGCGTGATTAAACACGATGCGGGACGTCTGTGTCCTCGGGAAACACGTTCCGCATGTGGTGAGGCTTCTGGGAGGTGACTTGAGGCGAGGCAAAAGTAGGTAACTGAATTTTTTTTTTACTCCAGGCAAACCCAACTCAATGTGTAGTAAATGCAGTTCATCACGTAACTGTGGAAGGTCGTCCACACTCGGCAGGAATTCACATCGGACTCGAAAAGCAGACAAACCTTGTCTAGAGAGGTTGCTCGAAGATGAAGTTGGCTGGCGGTTGCCAGGTGTTGAACGGGGCTGATGGGAGTCACAACTCTGAGACAGAGAGAGGTCCCTTTGGTTTGCTAGGATTTTGAGTGGATGGACACGTTTTCTTGCGTTGCCGAAAACAGTTGCTTGAGTCCAGAGCTCACTTGACTGGATGGTTTGTCTTTCAGTGGATTCCCTGCAACTGCAGCATTCTCGTCTGTCAGCCGACCCCGAGAGAGGCGGGCGTAAGGTGACTCCTTGTCGTGTTGATAGTACAAGCAGTGGAGGCGATAGTCCTAGGCGGCCACCTCAACTCGTCCTCAGTTCACCACTCGCATATCCGCGTTTTCCTACCCAAGTAAGGTAGCTTACTTACCTGCCACGGTTGCCTCCCCCCTTTGCGGCGTAAGGTACCCAAAGCAAACTCGTCAGAGGCCGCAGACTTTCCAAACGGACTCCCTCCGGATACCAACTGGCCTTCTCGTTCTTTGCAGCGTGACCTAACCTTCCCGGGTCTTAGCACGGATTTCTGAACTGGTGCTGAGTACGTACCGCCCAATCTCTGGTGAGGTCAGTGAGGCAAGGTCGGTACAGAGAGCTGGAGCGAAAAGAGCCAGCAAGCAACTAGTTTCCTGCCCCCCTCAGGCTGGCCTGTGCCTGTGTTGGTTGCGCCTTCCGCATCGCACAACTCCCCCGAGCCACCACACGCGACCTTCACCTCCCAACTGTGTGTGGAAAAACTCTTCTTGCTCACAACCTCACCCACCGAGCCACGATTGACTTCGGTTGATATTTCTTTATACCCTTCCTCCATCACCTTTCCTTCCTCCCCCCACCGGCGCGACCCCACGATTTTGCGCAGATTGGCATCTCCTCCGACCGCCATCGTCCTCTTCTTCTCGTCCTCAACGCTCTTGGGGATCGCCGACGACCCCCCTGCTATTTCCCTTGCGATTCGGATACCCCGCTTCCTGCCCATTGTGCGCGATCTAGAACCTTTTGCTACCGCACCACCAACGGCACAACCTCCTTCACCTCGCCTCTTTTTTTCTCAGCCTTCTTGCGCACCCACGAACGGCTTCGAAAATCTCTGACGACCCGCGATTTTGATCTCTGCAAAAACAGCAAATTGCCCGACCGATTCCTATCTACCCGGTAGCTGTGCTGCCGACAATTTGCATCCATCACCATGGGTCAAACTCTCTCTGAGCCCGTTGTCGAGAAGGTGTGTCTGCTCTACCACTAAACTGCTACTACCCTCCCCTGAGGCTCTGACTCTACTGCTTCCCCCTTGCCTTTGTCCCTCGACGCCGCAACCTGCTCTTCTATGCACCTGTCCTTCTCTTCTTTCCGGCTAGTCCTTGGAGATCACTCCGACCCCGCTTGACCTCGTCTGCAGTCGTGATATCTCGTGCAGGCGGGCGACATGGAGACATGGAGACGCGTCTTTGATGCTGTCTTTCCCAACTTTTTACCCACAATGATGTATTGGCCATCTTATTGAACTACCCTACTGACCTGAGTACCAAAAATTACAGAACTCGGCTAGGGGCGAAGATGAACGTCTTCTCTACGGCGTCTCAGCGATGCAGGGCTGGCGCATAAGCATGGAGGATGCACACACCACAGTCCTCGACCTCCTCACTGTTGGAAGCGACGAAGCCAAGAATCACGACTCCAAGCTCTCCTTTTTTGGTGTCTTTGATGGACATGGTGGTGACAAAGTGGCCTTATTTGCTGGAGAGCATATTCACGACATCATCAAGAAGCAAGAGACTTTCAAGAAGGGCAACTACGAGCAGGCACTGAAGGATGGCTTCCTAGCTACCGATCGCGCTATCCTGAACGGTAATACTTGTCCTTTACAGCTCTGTCGACTCCGCAGTCCTGTGTCTCTGGCTCTGACCAGCTTACTGTGGCGGTTTCGAAGGACATAAAGGCTAATATTTGGACATTGCTTCAGATCCCAAGTACGAAGAGGAGGTCTCCGGCTGCACTGCCTGCGTCGGCCTGATCTCTGACAACAAGATCTATGTCGTAAGTTTGCTTATGTCTAGCTTATGCGTGATCCTCTGGCTTCACTTACCAACCACAACGGAAACTAGGCAAACGCCGGCGATTCGAGAAGTGTCCTTGGTATCAAGGGACGAGCTAAGCCCTTGTCCCAGGACCACAAGCCTCAACTCGAAGGTGGATATCTCCTTCTACCGGTTCCGCGGTATTTGAGGAATCATGGCTGACCTGACTTTGCCACATAGCCGAGAAATCCCGTATCACCGCCGCTGGTGGTTTTGTCGACTTTGGCCGTGTCAACGGTAACCTCGCTTTGTCGCGAGCCATTGGCGACTTCGAGTTCAAGAAGAGCGCTGAGCTGTCTCCCGAGGCGCAGATCGTCACAGCCTTCCCCGACGTCGAGGTCCACGAGATCACTGATGATGACGAATTCCTGGTCATTGCCTGTGACGGTAAGCGTACAATACTACTTGTCCAACGTGGCGGCGGACTGATATATCTTCCACAGGAATCTGGGACTGTCAGTCATCTCAGGCGGTCATCGAATTCGTTCGACGCGGCATTGCAGCCAAGCAGGATCTGGACAAGATCTGCGAGAACATGATGGACAACTGCTTGGCGTCCAACTCGGAGACTGGTGGTGTCGGATGCGACAACATGACCATGGTCATCATCGGCCTTTTGCGCGGCAAGTCCAAGGAGGAGTGGTACGAGGAGATTGCTAAGCGGGTTGCTGCCGGAGACGGACCTTGCGCCCCTCCCGAGTACGGTACGACTGATTCCACCTCATCCTAAGCCGTTGGAAACACGCCAACATCTCCATTTGCACCGAGTTGCACCGTCGCTCTCTTTCCCCTAAATACAACCACTTAATCTTCCCCGTTTCCGCCACCCATTTGTCTCGTGCCCTACAATTTCTTACCAAGGAGGAGAGCTGATCCATGCAACTAGCTGAATTCCGCGGCCCCGGAGTTCACCACAACTTCGACGATAGCGACAGCGGCTATGACGTGGACCTGGAGAACAAGGGCGGCAAGCCATTCGGCATTGGTGGCTACAAGGGCCGCATCATCTTCCTTGGCGACGGTACCGAAGTCTTGACAGATACCGACGACACGGAGATGTTTGACAACGCGGAGGAGGATAAGGACCTCGCCAGCCAGGTTTCTAAGCCCACCTCGACCACGAGCAAGGATATTGACGCGGATAACTCAACCAAGAAGCCCGAGGAGGAGAGCAAGGCAGGCGCGGATCAGCCCAAGGAAGAGTCAAAGCCGGCCGTAAAGTCTGAGTCGATGGAACCGCAGAAGACCGAGGGCAAGGATAAGTGAGCTCAGCAAGCTATGGACGACGACTTTTACCCCATTCACGACGGTATGGATGAGCGTGCTGGCCTAGAACCAATCGGACGACAAGGTCCTCAACCCGAGAGAAGGAGAGAGGCTTTATATGGCTCAGCTGGGATGGACGACTGAATGTTTCCTGTTGTTTTCTTCATCATGTTGGGTGTCCAGGCCTTGATTTTTAACGAGAGAACTGCGAGAGGGAGGAGACCAGTTGCGGCGACAGGGAGAGGGCCGTGAAACTTTCCAAGAGAGGCAGAGACTCCCTCTCCGTGCGTTCTGTAGCTGAGTAGCCGCTATGGCCTACCTGAATAGCACGCCTTCATCATGAACCAAGTTGCATAACACCCCATACTTGCATCCAATTCGGTTGTGCGGTAGACTGGTGATTGCTACATCTGTGAGAGTCGCGATGAAGCGCCTAGTCGTCTTACGTATACAGATACCAGACGCGATTTTGTTATAAAGGACGTACCTATTGGCCTTCCTACTTACGTCTAGCTCGGTTCTAGTAATCATCAAACCCTCTGACCATATCCGGGTATGACGTTGATCCTGAGACTACTGAGCAGTCACGGGGGATGCAACGAAAGAAAGCACTCGCCGATGATTAAGCCCGGCCGAACCTGCGCCCTCTGGGAGTTTGTCGGCCCTGCCCGCTCAAAGAGGATAAGGAAGCACCTCAGCAGGATCAGAGTAAACCCTCAAGGCGAGAAACTTCGCCGGTGCGGCATCGGTAGAATTCCTGTTGGGGCAAAACTCTTTAAATCTCGTGTATATGGTCTATGGGTATTTTTTCTAACGCTGTTCAAGATGTTGCCGTCTATCTACATCTAGTTTCCATCGCGCGGTTGCTCTTCTGCAGGGGCGAGGTGCGATACGCGTACGGGCAGTGTACTTTGCTGCCATCTTCCCCCAACATCCTTATGCGCGAGGGTAAGAGGGATTCCTTCCCTAACGACTATGCGAGGAGGAGGAGCGGGCGGCGGTGCCGTCGGCGACGCAGATATCAGCTCGAACGGCTCAGGAAGTGTGTCCTCGCGGAATTTCGATGCCGACTGCTGCTGCTGTTGCTGCTGTTGCTTGATTGGCTTGATCGCCGTCGTGTATATGTCGGAATCGACGGCGAGAGCACGCTCCAACAGTTCGTGAAACGGTGGTCCGTTGATGCGCCAGCCTCTGTACTCGTTACAGAGGCGGGCGCCGATCAGGGCACCTCTACGTTGCGGGTTTTCCAGCTTTCGTAGGTCGTCGAGATGGTTGTCTTGATGGAACTGTGGTAGGGTGTAGATCGGAGCGGCACCTCCTGGGTTTTTGACAACAGGCGTTTCCCCCACCAAGGGTGGCTCGTCGGGTAAGCGAACCAATTTCGAAACGCGCTTTCGCATATGCCAGGATGCCCTTCCCTTGACACAGGCGACGAGCCAAACGAGGCCCATCGCGTTGGATCTGTGGTTGAGAGTACACAGTCGGAAGAGCTCGTGGTATGTATCTTCGTCAAGGGGGAGCTTGTGGCGGTGGGCGACCCGCAAGGCAGCAATCGCCGGCTCCATCCTTTGATGGCATCGCGCGTGATACACGACGGTTTTGATCGAAAGGGTCGTCGGGCGGATCGAGTATGTGTCAAACATGATGTCGAGGAGTTGGCAGGATTCTTCGAGGTGGCTCAATCTTCCCAGTTCGTTGAGAAGCTTGTTCATGCTCGCCAGAGAGGCCCAATTCTTGCCGTATCCGGCTTCCTGGGCCCGTAAGAAGTGCTCGAGGCCTCGCCATGTCGCCTGATGTGAGCGAACGTCGAAGACGACGAGCGCTCTAGCCACTCGCCGCGCAGCCTCGGGGTCGATGAGCAGACCAGACATGTGCATGATTTTGAGGATGTGCCGGCGGATATTCCAATTCTCCATCATTTCAAGTAAGAAGACCCAGGTCTCGATGTTCGGCAAGCGGTTATGCCGGATCATCCTGTAAAGTACGTTTTCGAAGTTGCGGAGGTCCTTGACAGCGACCGTTCCCGACAACATTATGTTGAAGACGCCGGTGTCCAGTGGTATTTGGTTCCTACGCATTATTTCGAATAAATTGCGGGCGTAGTGCCGGTATGAGTGGCCATGCGATTCCATAGCCTGTAGAGCTATCTTGAAAGCCCGAGTTGATAGAGCTTGCCTTGCGGCGGGGTCTGCAAATGTTTTCAGGAGCAGGTCGAAGGCAGCTTCCTTGGCTGCAACGCCCGAACCATATAATTTACTTGCGAGAGGCGATGGAAGCTTTGCCTTGGATACAGCCATAATGTAGGCCTCGAACGTCCGAGGGGTCCACTCCTTTGGCACGGGAATCCCGTCGAACCTGCGTTCTAATTCGAACTCAGGAACATCCGAAGGCCGCTGTGACTTGTTCAGACTGTTCCATATCTTTTCTTCACCTTTCATCAATTCTGACGTCGCCTCCGGTATGTCCTTTTCCGACATCCTACTGCCTATATGCCCTTCGATAATGATGTTGCTGCCAGATGCCCTGGCTAGTCGGGCAATCTCATCGATCGCGTGCCCCAGTGCTTCCTCATCTCCCGACAACAACAAGCGAGGCCTCGGTGATGGAACTTCCGTGCTTTGGTCAGGCGACCAGAGAAGCTCGATGTGGCACCGGGTTCTGTCAGTTATATCCCAGATCGTGTTGTCGGGGTTGTAGAGCAAAACCTCTGCAAGCTCTGTAGGGATCGAGACTTTACGCCCATGCTTCTGCCAAGGTCCAGTAAGAATCCGGGTCCTCCGCCGAAGAATCTCCAAAATGGAGCGCCAATTTGTCAGGGGATCTCCCTTGATGTCCCGTATCGCTTCCAGGCGCATCTGCCTAGTCAGACCCTTATGGTATCGGTTGAGGTTGTTCATGGCCTCGCGAGGATGTCTGTACCTGATCACGGGTGCAACGAGAACCGAGTCGCTTTCAGGGTTTGGACGAAATGACCCGCTGTCATTCTGGCTGTCGGCTTGGCTCCGCCTAATGGCGGCCAGTCTTTTCCATATCGCTTGTTCCGATTGTGGTATGGGCAGTCTATCAGATTCCTTCCATAATCGAAATCCCTCGCGTGGGGTCGGCGGTGGGAGCGGCGATTCCCGTGTTGTCTCATGGGTAGGCCATGTATCGCGAGCATGACCGAAGCCGTTGGTCTGTCCTCGCTCTTCGGTACGCATCGATGCAAGGGTCGCATCTTCAGCACCAACCCCGTCAACTGCGTTCGTTATCGCATCGTTCCTCGTTCGACTAGCCGCTTTGTCTTTCACTTCCTCTCCGTCAGAGATAGTCGTCCTCTCGTCAGGGTTCGTCATTCCCGTAGCTTCGGGAGAAGCGTGCATCCATCGATAGCAGGGCAGCAGACGCTGAGCTGAAGGCGCCCGAGACCAACTCGGAGGGCCCCCGGGAACCAGAGAAATCCCAGAGAAGCCGGCGCGGAGGGATCGGGCTCTCCATAATTGAGTGATTCCCAAGGACATTGGCTATGAGTGGCTCATGTTGTATGTTGGACTCGCAGTTTATGTCCGAGTTGCGAGGGGGTGGAGAGCGAGGTCGCACGAGGAAATTTCCCTCCGCGCCGAGCGCTCTATGGACGTACAGTGCAAGCACTGTCATCGGACAGTACCATCCCGATTGGCCTGTACCCAAAGACTTCAGAATAGAATGACTGGGTAGTATGTAATGTGTATATATAAAGGCGGGTATACAAGAAACGAATAACTCTCTTTTCATTCTGGTTACTTCTTAACCGATACGGGCAAAGCGCCTGAATTCGCGGGCCCCGGTCCGCTCTGGTCAACGCCTTGCCAGCTCTCATTCCACCCTTGGCCCTCCTCAACTGCGAATTTCGCTTCGCCGTTCTCTGCGAGTCCTTTTACGTCGCTCCAGTAGGACAGCCTCTTAACTTCCTCATCAGCGTGCTTGATTGCGGCAGCCAAGTGCTTCTTCCTTCCCTCGAGTTCCCCTGATTCATCTGCCTCCCCATCGGCCGCGACGGCGTCATCGTATATCTTGGTCAAGTGACTCAGCAGCAGTCTCCTTGAGGCTTGAAACACAAATATTCCCATAATGTCGTGCATTTCGTCCTGCAAGTGTTCGAGGTTGTCTTTCGCATGCGCAAGATAGTTTTCGACTGCTTCGATCTTTTCCCGGTCGATTCGCGAGGCTTTCAGGACCGCCATGAGCGTCCAAACGTCCTCGATGTCGGGTTTCTCCTCTGCTATGCTCGTTTGTATACTAGCCCTGCTGGTACTTCCTCGTCGGCTGCCGGCTACACTAGAGGCGCGGCTGTGATTGGCAGGCGTTACTGTGAAGTAGTCGGAGTTCAACATGTGCGGGTCTTCCGAGATGTCCTCGGGCTTCTTCTTAACACGCTTTCGGACCCAAGCTCTCCTGCGCACGAAAGAGTTCCACCACTTCGGACCATGCCACGAGAACTTTTTGGAGAACATGAACGAGTACTCCCATCCGAAGTCATCCGTCACCACACCTTCCTCCCGGTGTACCCTCCAGTCGGGCCACGCCCACTCCCATGTTGGGTCAGGGACCTGAGCCGTCTTCGTTGTCGTTGGACTCGTCTTGTGGAATTGATTTGTCCAAGGCGAAGGATCGAGGTTGCCAAGGGCCTTACCAGAGAAAAGAGCGACCCCGCAGCAGAAACAACCTCTCTCGTTCTCCCACAAAACATCTATGGCAGATTCTCGTTCTGCTGTTGCTGGTCGTTCTCTTCGGCTAGCATTTCGTACCGGAACAGGGGCCTCATGCGGTGTAGGCTCTAAGCACACGGACGATTATCAGTCTAAATTTCCTCGTAGGGGTCATAGTAACATACCTTCGACCTCGATTGAGGGTGCTCCAGTTCCTGCTGTGGTTTGAGGTTCCAATAATGGGATTTTCCGCCGCTCCCTGGTTTGGGATAACCGAGTTGGTTGTTGACTTATTGCTTCCCGAGAGGAAGTAGGATCATCATTTACGTTGCCGTTGGCACTGCGGCTCGCTTCTTGATTCGACTCATTGCCCTCGTCTTCATCGCGAAGCAGGTTTGACCCAGTCGATGCGCGGGGGCCGTCATTAAAGGTATCTAGACTTGACGATGCTACGCGGTCATCGTGGTTCACTAGGTTGATCTCGTGGTCGTAGTCGCTGTCTTTCAAGCCAGCTACCCGGCGAGAGCTTCGGAACGATGGCATTGCTACGAATCCCAACTTCGCATAGCCGGTAGCCCGAATTCCGCCGTCTCGATACGGCCCCTACAGAGGCGGCCTTCGATAGATGCACGTCGTCTTTTTGGGTTATGTGGAGCAGAAGATTGGCTGTGCGTCGTTCGAAGCGGTCCTCGCTGTGGCGCGTATGTAGAGGGCTAGACTGGAATGTTTCGAACAAAGGGAGAAGGACGGTAGTGTTCATGCAACCATTCCGTTGTGATCGAAGGAAAGCGTGTTGATCTCCGGATACCTCGTCGGGAGGATTCGATGATTGAGGCTGCCCAAAAGCAAATGCTGAAGCTGAGAAGTCGACTTCTGGGGAAGCAGATTCAGGGAAGTCAATTGAAACCTCTCCGTCCGGCCCCAGCGTAGGCTAGACCACCATCGACTGGCAGCGACTAAACGTGGCTCTGAACAAGGCTAGTACGATGCAGGTGTAATAAGGCGGCGCAGTTATCGTTGACGCTTGCTGGTTGGAGGTCCTGGCCAGCTGAATCTCGGCTGGCTCAGACCGGTTCACGAGCTCCCAGCTTGGGAAGCGCTGTCGCGTCAGGAGTCCGACGATGATGTAATGTCCTGGCTTTTGGCTCACTGAGCACCGAGCACCCCTTGTCGTCAGCTTGCGTGCCGGGGGCCAGCAAGCTGAGACATGAGGTGAGCCGTGCCTAGACAAACCTCTGGTCCGGAGAACCTGTTCACAATGCTTTGTGTAGTATGAAGGTCAGGCCAGGGAAACAGGCCTTCGGCTCTCAGAAATACTCCTTCGGAAAGTGACAGACAGCCGATTCTTGGAGGCTTTACGGGCGATTCAGTGGAGGCCGTTCTGCAAGAGTGATGTCGCTGCCGGAGTACTCTCCAAATACCTCTAGATCGCCAGCTCCTAGGGCTGGGATCAAGTACTGGAGTGTCACTTCTGAAGACGCTGGCCTGTGCCAGCCGTGGTGGAGCTCCCGGCCAGGACCGGCTTGGGGGAAAGCTACCTTCCATTCCCCGCATTCATGCCGCTCTACGTCATGTATCATCACTCACTTCAACTACCTTACCTTACCTTACATGTCTGGGAGCTTGAGCTTGTCCCTTGTACAAGCAACAGGCTATCACTGGTACGATGGCGCCAGGAGGGGAAAGATGTAGCCGCACAGCAACTACTCGGACAGCAAATGAGACAATGGTAACCGCAATCGCCTGAAGGGCCCGTGAATTGGTACTAATAGATCCTGTAATCCATCTTCGTGACATGTGCAGCTCCCTTTCTCTTCATTCTCATCTATCAATCAAAGCCTACCATTTCAACGACAGTCTTCATCGGCTTACAAACACAGCTTCAATACACGAATAAATCCCCACACGCAGCCGTTTCATTCAATCGACAATGTCCAAGAAGGCACCCCTCTTCATCGGTCTTACTGCCGCAGGTGGTGTCGGCTACTACCTCTACAGCGCGGGCGGCAACCCCAACGCTGCCGAGAAGAAGTTCGAGAGTACACTGTTTTCCCAGCCTATGATCCAAAGGCATCCTGGAGACGTATGTAAAGTACTAACCCGGCGACCACAGGTGACGTGCACCAGGCCTCCGCGGAGGTTAAGTCCCACCTTCCCGGCCGCACTCCCGAGGCCCAGAAGGGCTTTGGTGACGTCGGCTCCCGCACCGGAGCCAAGGTCGACTCTGCTGTAAGTATTCAATAAGTATGCTGAGGATAACACCAGTCTAACCCTCGACACAGGTTGCCGAGGCAGACAAGCAGCTATCCGCCGCGAAGAGCAGCGCCGAGGCCTACGCGAAGGATGCAAAGGCTGAGGCCCTGAAGAAGATCGACCAATTCGACAAGAAGGTCGAGGACGGTACCGCGAAGGCTAAGAGCGGACTTTCCAGCTGGTTTGGTGGCAAATAAGCGTGTTTATCATCCCCCAACGATTTCGTTGTTCGTTTGTCGGATCATTTATGGAAATAGGCATCGGGTTTCACTTCGCTCAGGGTTGGGAGTCTCATGAAGTAAAATCAGATTCTAATGTTTTGACTCCATTTTCGCTACCCGTAACCTATCCACGATGGTCCCCAATTCGCGCCGGATGGTCATGATTCAATACATGTATTTTACACACTCTTACTTCTCCAAGCTGTTTGCTACAAGCTTCAGAATCTCTTCCGCCCCCTTTTCAGCATTCTTCGGATTCTTGGCGATGGCTTGCCAGTACTCGCCATGGCGAGGCTCGTTCAACACGCACTTATTAATCACGTCCGCCCGCTTCTCATCCGTACCGTGTTGAAGTAGGAACTTGTAGTACCAAGCCCAGCTATCGCCGTTGTCACTATCCAGTACCAGTGCTTTCTCGAACCAGTTTTGGGCCTTCTCGAGCCTGCGCTCACCCCAGAAGATACGGGCGACGGCCACGAAAAGAATCGGGTCATTGTCCACTTTCTTAATGGCCTCCAGGGACCGTGGTTTCCGCTGAGTGCGTGGCTCCAAATACCAAATCTGCTCGCTCCACAGCAGTCCGCTCTTGGGAACTTCTTGCAGAGCCTTAGACATGAGGGACTTGGCTTGGTTGACGTTACCCGCCCGACGCTCGATGCGGACGGATTCACACCACAACTCTGGTGATTTGGGAACGGCAAGGCGAGCTCGGTCGAGAACACTGCGGGCTTTGACAACGAGGCCCGCATTTTCTTCCAGGCGAGAGTAGAGAAGCCACAGGGGAACAGATTTAGGGACTGCCTTGACACCCGTGCTGTAAGAGTCTCGAGCTTGACCGATCTTGCCAAGGTCTTCGTAGATCTGGCCCTTCAGCATCCACAACTTGGCTGTGGCCGGGAAGTATTGCAAAGCCTGCTGGACAAGGTCCAACGCCGCTTCGCTGTTGCCCAGTACTCTTTCGAATACCACACTCTTCATCCAGACACGGTCTGTAGGAGCCTGCTCGCGAGCCTCTTCAAGCAGTTTGCGTGCGCGGTCGGTCTCTCCATTTTCGGCCTCAAGCTTGACGGCAGCAAGCCAGATATCTTCGTTGTCGGGGTTCGACTTGAAAGCTCTGGCGAGTACAAGTCTGGCGTTGTCGACCTCTCCCGCTTGCCACTTCTCCTTGGCGAGCATCATCCACAAAACTTCGCTCTTGGGGCAGGCCTCGACAGCCTTCTCCAGAACCTGTGCGAGAGATTCCTTGGTTCCGTGGTTCCTTTCCAGGTCCGCAGCAGCCATCCACAACGTCTTGCTGTTGACGAACACTCGTAATGCGTAGGAGTAGATGGCACGCGCCGTCTCGTACATGCCGCGGTTGATACTGCTCTTCGCATCCTCCATCCAGGTCTCTTTACGATCGTCGTCTTCGTCCAGACCGTAACCCAGTGTTTCTTGAATAATGTTACCGCAAGTGACGATGGCACCTTCTTCTTCACACTTCTCAGCTTCTGCGATCCACTCTTCTCGCTTCGGCATGGCGGACTCCTTGACGAGAACTGCAACAGCGCGCTTCATGACGTTCACCTTTTGTCCCGAGCCCAGCTGTTCTTGCAGACGAGCAGCAGCAATCCAGATCTCGTGAGATGTAGGGACAGCTTTGCGTGCCCTATTGAGGACCTTCTGGGCGTTTTCGGGGCTCTCTAATCTTGCCAAGGCCAACCACAGATCAACGGATAGGGGTATAAGCTCGGTTGCCTTGGCAAGCAGCAACCGCGCATCTTCCGGATCTTCTTCCAGGTTGACCGCTTCCTTCCAGAGAGCCTCAGATTCAGGAATGTGATCCAGTGCGAGACGGATGACTCTCTTCTTCGCTCTTGGTTCGTTCTCCAACCTCATGGCCTCGACCCAGAGACGCACAGACCGATCATTCTTCTTAATAGCGTCTGCAGCAATGATCTTGGCGTTGCGAACTTCGTTAAGTCGAATATTCTCCAGCCAGACGTCCTCACTCTTCGGGCAATGCAAACATCCCTTTTGGATGACAGTGCGCGCAGCAACTGTCTTGCCCGCGAGCTCCTCCAGTCGCGCTGCGGCGATCCAGCCTGGCGCATTATTCGGGTTCGTCTTGATGACCGAAGTCAGGAGCTCGCGCACACGGTTGATATCACCCACTTGCGCTTGAGCCTCAGTAAGGCCACTCTTCTGCAAGCTGGTGATGTAGCCCTTGGGATCGATGCTCGTAGCGCTGCCTGCAACGGAGTCAGTGCCGTCCTGGGACGCCTGCTCCAGCCTGGACTTCAGGACCTTGTCTCTTGCCGCGCCGATCTTGGCAAAGTTCGTCATTGTGCCGTCCGCCGCTTCTGATGATGCGCCATCGTCCGCGATGGTGGTGCCGAGCTCTCCGGCCGAGTTCGCTCCCGCAATTACACTATCAGGAACAGCGTAGAACCGTTGTCGCAAGTTCTGCTTGCTTCTCCTATTCTTTCCGGTCAAATCTCCGACCTCGGGCAGGTTGGCCCATTCTTCGTCCGAGACCGTCGACAGCGCTCTCTTGAGGTCGGCAAACTGCTGCTGGATCTTGGGGTTCTTGCGTTCGTATTCCTCCTGCTCGGCCTTTTCGCGTGCTTCTCGTTGTTTCTGTCGCCTCTTGGCCATCTTCTCGTCGACCTCTTTCCATATCCTATCGGCCTCCTCGTCATCTTTGTCGTACACTCCGCCCGCGAAAAGGCCTACTTCGTTGTCGGGATCTTTGAAGCGGTCATCGTCGTTGTCGTCGTCCGCGTCTGGCTTCTTTCCATCGGTTCCTAGACCAAGCTGCGCCGCACGCTTGGCAACGGCCTCTTTGATCTGGTCCTCACTGGGTCCTTCGCGTGCGGGACCCAAATCTGATCGCGTTGTGAAGCCGGTGGCACCTCGACCGAGACCGGCAACGTAGTTCTCGGGAGCCGGTTGCTTCAAGAAGTCGCGTCGAGTAGCCATCCTGTGGGCTTCGCAGTGCAGATGCCGTTTCCGCGTGGGAACTTGTGGGTGCGCGCGACAAGACGGCAAGTTTGTAGGTGGGAATTTGGCGGGAAACCGACAGACAGCTCAGATCTGGGCGAAAGGCACAAGGCTGAAGTGGTCCTTGGTTTTTTAAGCTGCTGCACCCCTGTCGCCACGGTAGTAGTGGAGCCGGTTCCACTTAAATTTCCAAAAGGTTGCCCCTCCATCTTTCACCGCAGACTTCGACTTCGCGAAGATTTCGAGGCCAAATCGCGAAAGTCACAGATCGCCACGCGGAGGCAACCTCGAACTCATTCGCCGTCCGAATAGACCTCAGCCATACTTGAAGAGCAAGCGCGCGAACGAAGATCACCATGGGCAAGGCTAAAGCTGGGAAGCGCAACGCTGCTGGTTCGGGGACTCCCTACGCAAGACCGGCAAAGTCCAACAAGACGAATAATGTGTTCAAGTTCAATGTGCGAAATATCTTTCCGAGATGAAGCGACTATGACTGACTTCAATACCAGACCAATGTTGGTCAACATATCTTGAAGAACCCCGGTGTCGCGGATGCGATCGTCCACGTACGTCTCGAGCCCTTTCGCCAAAAAAAAAAAAAAAAAAGGTGGATGTACTAAGAAATCGGTGTAGAAAGCCGAGCTGAAACCAACCGATACCGTCCTAGAAATCGGTCCCGGAACCGGTAATTTGACAGTGAGGATATTGGAGAAGGCAAAGAAAACCATTGCGATCGAGTTCGACCCTCGAATGGCGGCTGAAGTCACAAAGGTTGGATGGACATCAGGAGCGCGCGCGAGTTCAAATGGCTAACAGAATTGTGCATAGCGTGTACAAGGAACGCCGGAGCAGCGCAAGCTTGAGGTCATGCTCGGAGACGCTATCAAAGTCAGTCTGGCCTTACACGCTCGTCTCATGTGGTCTTTAACATCGAGGCCTTGAAGACTGCCGTTACTGATATACGCGCCAGGTCGAATGGGTGCCTTTCGACGTGCTCATTTCCAACACTCCTTACCAGGTATGTACCATAGCTACCTGGGTGTTCTCAGGGTTTCTAACTATGTCGTCTAAGATTTCTTCTCCCTTGGTTTTCAAGATGCTCGCGATGCCCAAGCCCCCGCGCCAAGCGATTCTCATGTTCCAGCTCGAGTTCGGTCAGAGACTGGTGGCGAAGCCAGGCGATAAGCTCTACGGTCGGTATGTAATGCCACTCTGGGAAGGGGCAATCACAGCGCAAGACTGATAAGTTGACCAGGTTGAGTGTGAACGCCAACTTTTGGGCAACCTGCTCCAACGTGATGAAGGTCTCAAAGGCCAACTTCAGACCGCCACCGCAGGTCGACTCCTGCGTCGTCCGCATCGTTCCCAAACAAGGCGCTGAGCGTCCCACCATCGCCTTCGAAGAATTCGATGGCCTCCTCCGTATCGTACGCAAACGGATTGTTCATCTACGAATACCCAACTAACAGATCCCCAGTGCTTCAACCGCAAGAACAGAACAATGCGCGCAAGCTGGCTCGGGACAAAGGAGGTACTCCAGATGCTCGAAAAGAACTACCGTACCTGGGCCGCCCTGAACAATGTACCCCTCGACGACTCCCTCGTCGACGACGAGGACGACAAGGACGACAACGATGACGCCATGGAGATGGACGACGGCGCAGATACCGGGGCGGACGATGACGACGTCGAGCCCATGGACGACGACACACCAGAATTCTTCAAGGAGCTCAACGCCAACGCGGCCAAGGTACCCGAGAAGACCAAGAGCAAGCGCAAGAAGACAAAGGTCGCGGCCCTGGTGAGGCAGAAGATTGAAAGCGCACTCGAGAGCACCGGGTTATTGGACAAGCGCGCGCGCTCGTGCGACGAAACGGATTTTCTGAAGCTCTTGTCTGCGTTCAATGCGGAAGGCATTCACTTTGCTTGAGATCATGTCCCAGACGAGGATAGCACGCTGTTTCGTCACACAAGTTAGAGGAAGGGATTTATGGTGCTGGCATTTGCGAACAGGCCTGGCGTTTATGGCGTACAAAAGAAAGGAGAGATATCATGGTCTGAATACGGAACGAGTCATCTCGGTCATGGCAGGAAATTGAATCGTCATCCTGCTACACTGAGATTGCTTCAAAATCGCACTGCGTGACGAGATTCCCCCTTTTTTTTTTTTTTTTTTTTTTTGGCTCTCTATATCTTCGACGCGTGCTGTCACATCAAGCGATCAGTCCAAATACTCCTCATGCGACAGCTTCCCGTGACAGAAGAAGGAATGCGCATATGTTTTGGGCTCTCAAGGGGCCAAAGACGAGGCGGAGAACCCGCGTGGCGAAAAGCCCGCGTTGTCATGCCATGTAGAGAGAAAACACAAACCTCAGAGAACCTCTCGTACTACCACGTGCCGCTGAACGTGGGAGTCGGGACCTGAGACATATGATCGGGTTCACCAAGAAGGCCCGACGACCCAGCACAAGATGAACCGGCAGCTATGGTCCGGCCGCAACCTCTAGAAACCAAAGAGAGCCTCAGTGCAGGATCCCTCCCCCCCTCTTTTCAAAAGAAAAGTCCAAAGGTCTTGCCGTGTGACCCCTCGAGTGAGAGATCTACAGAAGCCACGACCCGTTTTTCTGTGTAAACATGCACGCACAAGTCAAACGGTCACCATGATGCCGCTGTAAGAAAAAAGGACCAGAATCCCCGTACGGCTCGTACTAATTTGTCGAGGTGCGCGCAGTGTGTGGTATGGAGTGACGTTGGCTGACGATCGGACTAATGGGGGATGGAAATGGAAGTTCCATCCTCCCTGGGTAACTCCATGCTGCGTGCTTCTAATACTCAAGCCGAACTAAATAGATGATTGACAGGAACCGCTCCTCGGCCAGACTGGACCGATTGAGTGAGAGACGTCTGGCAGGCAATATTACCCCGTTCTGTTCCCGTTCTGTTCTGGGAACAGGACGCTTGCTTCCTTCCTGCCTTACCCGCGCCGAACACCGCCTCCCGGCTTCAGGAATAGGTCGAAGGAAAAAGCGCAACATGGCGTGTAAACCCGGAAAGGGTGTAGTTGCCAGCAAGGGAGAAAGGGGGTGGGGGGCTTTGTGAGTGCAGTGTTTCTTGAATGAAACTTCACAAGCTACCCACCATTCGGTCCTCGTCCACTCGGGTTGGCTTAGTGACCGCAAATTTAATACAAAAGGCATCTCACGGTTGTCCGCCAATAGGTACAGAAGGACTACGACACCACCCTGCAGCCCGCGTGATTTGGGTGTCTTCCCGCCAGCGCATCGCGACGAGGCCGAGCAAGGCCCGTCCCATCTGACAGGCGCCGGCGACGAACCAGGAAGGCGGCGGTTTGAGTGGTGTGGGCATAAGCAGGCGGTTCTGTCGCACGCTGGCAGGCAACCTGCCCATCGACGGTTGGTACGTCATGTCTGTCTGCGGAGGGATCCCTCAGCTAACCTAGAGACTCTCGGGTTCCTGCGCAGATGATCAACGCCCAGCGGCGCTGACTCACGTGTAGGTAAGAAAGACTATGGGGCCTTCAAGTCATGCGTGGGTGGGAAAAGGCTCGAAATGAGCGCATTTTGAAGTGCTATGTCTCTACCAGTTGTGTGTGAAGGAATATCGCGGCTGCTTTTGCTCAATGAACGTCTGATCGATCGCATCCTTTGCCCTTTGGCCGACTCGATTGATGGTAAGCCGGGCTGGGAATTCCCGTTGCGAGAGTGCTCACCACTTTTGGCACCGTCGCACGGGAGTGTGAGATTTCATCTCGCCATGTACACACAGACACACACATACACACAGCTTGTCAACTAGCCAGCCAGCGGACCGGCCAGCCCGCCAACCCCCGGTTTGGTCTGGAGGAATGTTGCAACGGGATCTGACGTGCTTCTTCTCTTCCTGCACCTGACTGAGCCACAGCTTCTGCTTCTTGCAAGCCTCCTATGGTGGCGCTGCAGCTTCTTCTCAGCGGCGCTGTCACACGGCATCAGATGCTAGATCGGGCTTTCGTTGGATGCTGGTCGCAAGAGCTGCCCGGTGAGCGCCTCGGTCTGTCCAGGAAACGGGACCCGTTCGTTCCTGTCAACTTCTTTGCGGGACCCATCATACGACAAAGCCAAAGTCTTGACACTAGGTACCAATGGGGATAGGCGTCGCTGAAGATGCCATCAGGAACGGTCCCGTCAAAATGGTCCGGATCCTAATCTAGCGCGGTCATCGCTACGGAGTTGAACGACCATGAGTAATGAATATTCAGCACCTCGACTCCCGAAGGAAACGTCGCAAAATGTCGTCTGTGGTGCTTCCCTTCGGAGCGTGCTCTAGGTCGTGCCCTGCCTGGCCCCCCAAACGGAGGGATTCAAGGGAGATGGACGATAGCCAATAGCCTGTCGCCTTTGCGTCCAATAGGCCGGTACCATCGGTATAGTGTCTCCCTGTTTGGGAAGCGCAGGTAATTGCCTCGTGGGCGGGTGGGTTCGCTGTGACATTCGGTCGGGGGCCGGGGGCCGGCGTCTTCTTTCAATCTCAGGAATGTCTTAGATTTTCCAGAATCCAAACTGGCCGCCCCCCCTTCTTCTCTAACCAGAACCTGAAGCTGGGTGCACATAGGAAATGTAAGCAGTCGCGTGCCTGCCACGTCGTCCACTTGGCCGCCTGTGAGAGGCTGAAGAAGGCTGGCGTCAAGTCCCAAGAGTCGATATTGGTCGCAACTGCCTGCGCAGAGAGCAAGGGTTCGTTGGCATCAAGAGGCACGACGGGGCTATGCGGTGTCGAGGCCAGGACATGCAGGGTGCAGTTCGCTTCAACGATTTGTTGAAGTTGTTATCTGTCTGACCTGAAGAGCAGCGAACCGCGGGAGAAGGAGGGAATGCTAGCAGGAGTCGTCCCAACTGATGGGGACCCCCAAAAGGAAAGGATACAAAGCACAACGAGGGATCGGACGCGGTGAAGGCTGACTCCCTGTAGGCTGAGGACATTGAGCGCTGTTTGCGGACAGGGCCATGATCTGGAGTTCATCGTGAGGATGTAGGTCGAGAGTCGTATGGCTGAGCTTGACAAGGATTGCTGTCTTGGGAATCAGGCGGTCAACTTGGTTTTGTCTCTGCCAGACCCGGTGCCAAATTCCACGTAGAAACTACATGCTAAGCATTCCCTATCGATAGACGCGCATCGGGCGTAACATCTCGTAGTTGGCAGTAATACGACTTTAGCCGTTGCAGCCTGGGCTGTATCGTATTTCGTCCCATATCTGGTGACATGCCACGCGAGTTCGCAATAGCATAACCCCATGTGGCTGAACATGGCTGGGTGGCAAAAAGCACAAGAAGCAGCAGAAACTGCGCCAGATTGCAGGTTGTCGTCCCTCAAGCATCGTCAGCTCCAAGGCGTCGTCCCTGGCAAACGAAAAGTGAAGGAATTGGCCCCTTGTATCAGGCACACAACATATCGCATCAAAAGCAGATTCCGAGAAGCAAATGGGACAGCATGATAGGCGTGGCACTAATAGAGATTTCTGTGATCCAGAGACCACCGCAACCCAAGGATGAGACCTTGGACATGATTGACCCCAAACAGCGGTGATGGCGGCGGCGACTGTGGAGAGAATCGGTGACAGGCCGCTGCGGCAAGAGGAGGAGTAAAGTAAAACGCCTGGTAATTATCAGCCAGAAAATACGTGGGAAAAGGCAACGAAGTGGGCTTCTGAAATGGAGACCAGATGCACTGTGTCTTCGGACTTTTGCCTTGGGTGCTCTGGTTGCTTTGGATGGTGGCTGAATAGTGGGCGGCGTGCGTGTGTTTGTGGACTTGGTCGATGGACTGTTGTTGTCCGGGGGCAGCGGGCGGAGGAGGACTGGGCCAAGGCCAGGATCAGGGCCAGGGTCAGGGTCAGCAAAGAAAAGTCGCATCCAGAAATATTCCAGATTGAGGATGGACGCTGTGGGCGGAGACTGCTACATCTCATCCACCAAATCCACAGCCCAGTAAGGACGAATCGTTCTGGAGAAAACCATCCGGGAACAAAAGAGTTGAGAGTTGCGGTCTGAGGCATCCCGCGTAGTTTCAGGGTTTCTGCCGGACATGGGTCGGGTCGGTCAGGTCTCCTTAGGTTCGCCCTTTCATCCTTTCATCCTTCGGTTTCCGACCTGGAACAAAGATACCATCGACCCAACTGACAGCGCGACGAGGTACCTACCGATTACTCAGGCAGGCTGGACTGTAGGTCATTCTGGGAAGTACCCCTAAGTGTATCTTTGTATCCCGTCTCGTACCTACCGGAACGAAAGTCGCGACGGGACTCTACCCCGGCCTGTCCACGGCACCTAAGGTACCTAGATACCTTACCCAAACCCAGGCTAAAGGGAGTCAGAGCAGCAGCCCAAACACTGACTGGAAGCGGTACGTACTTTTGGTGGTTGGCAACCCAGGGGGCGGGCTACCAAACAGCAAACTCCGAAGTTGGCTTGGGGCGTGACGATTATTGTGCCTGTCGATGGCCGATCAACCGATGGGACCTCTTTGTCGTCTTCCATGGACCTCATGGATTTTGTTTTTCCCCCGAGGGTTTTTTGCTGAATCCGCTTGCCGAGGTACTTGTACCGAGTATCCGTATAGGGGCCCAGCAACCAGAAATTCTAACTAAAATACGAACAAATGCTGCACTCTTCCCTATGCATTTACAAACACTATTTCAGATACCCTTCTGGTGGACAAAAAGGCTGAATCCCCGTGCTGAGTCTTATCCTATCCCTTCCCTCTTTCAAGAGTCAAGCCTGGCTGGACCATCAGCTACTTGCCCTTGTGACGCTAAGTACCGAATGCTGGGACCTGCAGCAGGTCGGGTCCATTCCTTGCGTTGGCTGCTGAAGGAATCCGTCCCCCCCACCCCTAACCCAAGTGTTCCCGATTCTTTTTTTCTAGCTGAGAGGGGAGGAGAGGAACAAGGGGAGTCGACATTTGCGGTGCGGTGACAACGCGCGGCCCATCGTACAGCGAGACTGAGAATAGTATATCAAGGTACCGCTTCAGGGCACGACTTGAAGCCAAAACATCCGCCCTTGACGGCTGGCCCCCCGAGAAACTCAAACCCACTCACAGCCCAGAGAGGAAAGATTTGGCTGAACGGGGTTAGAAGCTTCGTTGCGGTTGCTGACTGACTTGTTCCGGTGGGGCATTCGACGGAGCTTCTGATTGATGCGGGCTTTTAGGAACGCTTCCGCGGTGCCTTGAGCACTTAAGAGAACCGAGCTCCTGCACTTGTCCATGTCTCCGTCGCGTCCAAG
The DNA here is from genome assembly GCA_036785465.1 of Colletotrichum agaves. Lineage (NCBI taxonomy): Eukaryota > Fungi > Ascomycota > Sordariomycetes > Glomerellales > Glomerellaceae > Colletotrichum > Colletotrichum agaves. The sequence continues at coordinate 139,365 of JAXISO010000079.1, read as the reverse complement.
AGGCGCCGAAGTAGAAGAGAAGAATTGCTTTGGGATGTTAGCCGGAAGACAAGAGAAAACTTCGTGGGAAGGAAGAATAAAACAACAGGGTAGGGCGAGAGGGACTGGAAGGAGGCAGAAGTAATTTGACGTCGGCCACTTAGGCCGATGGATACGTATCCGCGGGCTACCTTACGTAGGTAGTACAGCGATCATCAGGCATGGCCGTTGGGCAGGCACATCAAGGGTCGGTTTTTGCTTTTTGTATGTTTTTCCTCTTCACCTGTTTTTTTATTTATATTTTACTTTCTTTCTTGGTTCTTGCTTGCCCTACTCGTCGTCCTAGCCCTCCCTTTCAAGGTTCCTTTTTTTTGCAAGAGAAGGTCTTTGACTGTGGTCACAGTAAGGAGCTTGACTCCAGGCTTGTCAAAATCATTGTGTGCTTCCTGCCGCTCCTTCGAACGACCTTGCGCCATGCGTGGCCGTCTGTGTTGATTCCAACCGTCCAAGACGAAATTATTGGTCTGTACAGAGTACATCTGTAGACTCAACAACAGCGATGGGGAAAAAGTCAACGCAGCAAGTGACAGTATGCAGCATACTCATAACAGAAGCCGATGAGAAGACTAGTGCATGGATAGAAACCAATCGGACATGACAAGGTCAACAGCATCAGATGGAAAGTGGCTGTCTCCTCACCTCAGTGACGGCACAACAGCGCAGCATCTGTGCATCGCCTGTTTCGCTCTGTATCTCTGCCTTACCCAAAGGGGTGGGAGGGGGACATTGCAATACCCAGGCAGACAGGTAGGTAAGGTACCTTACCTTACCTGAGGCAGTCGAAAGTAGGTACCTCATCCGAAAACTGGATACCTTTTTGCTTGTATCGGTCAAGTATCCAAGTACATGAAAGTCGGCAATGATTGCAAGGGCGCTCACGCAAGCCTGACCCCTGTGGTAAAGTATATTGACTTAGTACATGGGCTGCTTTTAGATGCATATGTACCGTATGGTACGTATCGAGAGTGTCATCTTTCCCGTACCTACCTTACTACTTAGTTACTGCCCCCCCTGGCAAACAGGGCACTGAGGTGGTTTCCGGCAACTAGGTAGCGTCTTTGGATGCACTGATGTCTCTGAGACTCGCTGAGCAGGTCGTACCTTAAGGTAGTCGTCACACTGGACGCTAGAGCCCGCTCCTTACCTGACCGACTGGCCGGCCCTTCCCACCTCGAGCAGCAAGCAACCTAACATTTTGGCTTTGCACTGACTACCTTACTGACCTCATTCCCGTCTGGTCTTCCACAACCTCCACCCGTCTTCGTCTTCGTCTTTCACATCAGACATTCTCTCCCACCAGCTTATGCCAAATTACACCACCCTAAGCACTTGACTTTCCCCCCCAATCCTCTCATTTCTGAGCTTCTTACTCTTTCACTGCCATCACTCGTCATTTTACGCCAGATCGTTCTCTGCAAGATACTTTCCACAAGTGTACCCGTCAGACACATCCACAGCAGCCACCTCGCCAGCGCCAGCACCAGCTTAGCCACACGTCGACCACGAATCCTACGTAGAGACACACGACTGCGCATCCGCCTCCGTCTCGCACATCGAGAAGCAGTGCAGTGGCTACCAGCACCGACGACCTTCCCCCATTCCACCAGCATCGTACCCTCTTTACCTCGAATTCAATCGCATCCCACGTCGCATTGTCGAACATCATGATAGGCCTGGTTCCGAGTTACGACTGCCGGCTGCCGAGTTAAAACCCACATTGGATTGGTATGAGGACTAGGCGAGGCTCCATTCCCTTTGCTGTCTCACTTGGAAATCCTCGGCCATGGAAAAGACATCCAACACCATGAATGGGTCCTCTGACGCAAGCCAGTCACGATTAGAACACCCAAAAACCATCATTACTCCCTCCCACACCACCACCACCACCACCCCCCCCGTCGACCGCCAGCCCTCCTCAAAGCAATCTTCGGCTACAACATCCCTTACCCCATCACCATTCAACTCTAGAGACACTTCGCCCACTCGCCAGTCCTCGAAGCAGACAACCACCGCTGCCCCAAAGTCTTCGTCGACGCCCGGATTGAGGTCGCGCAAAGGCAGCAACCAAGACTTGACCGCGGTCCGAACCCCCAGGTCCACCAGCAGCATACCAGGCCCGCCGGCATCATCGAGGACCCTCTCCGCCGCCACAACCCCTACACTTCTCCCACATGCGCAAGAATCCTTCCTCAAGTCCATAAATCCCCAGAAGACGCCGCTCAATACTGAGGTGGCTCAAACGCGAGACAGCCCTCGTTGGCCTGTGTCGCCTCGCTTGCGCTCGCCTCCCCCTCAACTGAACAAACCTCAGAACACTCCGCCAGGACGTCGGACTGAGCAGGAACCTCCGAGAATAAACCTGACGAGAGCCTCTCCCACCCCGGCGTCTGAGCCCTTTCCTCCCGTGTCCGAGACCGAAGTAGACGACTCTCAGTTCCAGTCCGGGGTTCGAACTCCAGTTACTGGAAGTGGCTCAGTATTAGAAACCGTGCAGGAAGTGAGCTTGCCGAACTCGCCAGGACCGATGGATTCTACGTTGGAGAAGGTCAACGAGAAGCTGGCCCACGAGACAGCTGCCGGCGCCGAGGCTGTCACCCAGGTTGACGACCGAACCGTCAGACTGAGCAGACCTGCTCTGCAGCCAACAGAATATACAGACGATAGCGACACTGTGAGGGCGCGATCACAAAGTTCGGCTCCTGTGCCGACGGTTACGCGACAGTCCAGTGTATTGTCAAACAAGCAGGGCAAGAGCAAGGCAGCTGGAGAAGGATCTAATCTCATCGTTGAGACGGAGACAGTGTCGTCCATCCCTCAGGTGGCACTAGCGCCTGCTTCCAAATTGGAGCCTGGTAACGGCACACTGAAAACGAAGCCCAGTTCGGAGACAATTCGACCAAAGAAGGAGAAGAAAAAAACAAGTAGGAAGCAACCGACAGTCAACACTGGCAATGGTAAGATACCTTTTTCACATCCCAGCTTATCTTTTATAAGACGGCGTCGTATTGCGAGACGAGAAACAACAGAGACAACAAGTGCCTCGCAGCCAATTGGAGCTCGAATTAGAGACTCTGGCGTGGGGCGTGCTAGTTGGCTGTTCGTTTGTGATTCCGAGAGTTTTTCGCAAACTTGCAAATTTGGAGGGCGATTTGCTGACATGTGAATGCTTTACAGCATCTTCAAAAGCAGATATTTTTGAGGCTAAAGTGGCCAGCGCCGTTGATGAGGCGAATACATCAGACTCCGAGGAGACGTTTGTGTACGACTCCAATCCGCCTGACGTTGGCGAAAGACGTAGATATCATTCCCGAACTCCCAGCGCTACCTCGATGATTAGCCAAGCCGACAGAGCCGGCGCCCTAGGCATGCGCTCAATTCACGAGGCTATTCAAGGGCCCTCAGCCGCTGCTGCGGGGTTGAAGAAGAGTATGAAATTTGTCAACACCTTTAACAGCAATGGTGCCGACAGTCTAGGCGTCGATGAGGATGGGAAAGGCAGTGGCAGGAGCGTAGGCGTTGGGTCTGGGAGAGGTACAACCAGACACCACCACCACAACCACTTCGGGCGCTGGGGACGCCAGCCTGGCAATTCCCATCCTTCACTTTTCGACAACGAATCACTGTTTCCAAACGCCGCGCGCTCGAAACTGTCGGCCAACAATTCGAGACAGTCATCCGGCCCTCCCAGTCCGAGAGTTGCAAGCTCGGCTAGAGGCGGACCTCACGTTCTCGGCAAGCGTTCTTCGATCCAGATGGCACGTTACGACGCGGACGATACGACGACCACTGGCGCAGATGATGAGCGCACGCCTTTACTTACCTCCACCGTTCGATCTAATCGCAGAACCCGTCGGCATCCTACCAACCTGCGAAACCTTGAATCGCAGTCATACAGGCAACAGCCGTCATATCTCAATCGATTTGCTGCATGTCTGGTGGTGACTATGATGCTCCTACTAGTTATCACTGGCGCCATTGGCTTCATGTTCGCTACATCTCAACCCCTTACGGACATTGAACTCGTATCCATCAAGAACGTCCTCGCCAGCGACCCAGAACTCATGTTTGATTTGACGGTCAAAGCTCATAACCCCAACATCGTGGTTGTGTCAATTGACCAAGCAAACCTTGAGGTTTTTGCAAAGTCACCTCACGCAGGAACTGACTTTGATTGGTGGAAGAGACCCCATGAAGGCGACCTAGACTTGCGCACTCGCGACGATCCTCCTGACGACCCGCCAGACGACGACGCCGCACCCAACATGCGTCTTGGGACGATCACTGAGTTCGACAGTCCGTTGTCTTTCGAAGGATCCTTCTTCAACAAGGGCGTGTCCGCCTCAACTGGTACTATGCGACTTCATTTGCCGGGCAACCACTCAGCCGGTGGCTCTGAGCGCTGGGGTCGAATAATTCAGGACGAATTTGACCTGATCCTCAAGGGTGTCGTCCGTTATTCCCTGCCACTCAGCCAAAGAGTCCGAAGCGCGCCAATTTCTGGTAGAACTACAGTCAAACCTAACTCTGCCAACGACCCATCGGACCCATCGCTTCAACCCAACACCACTTTACCAGGGGAGTTGCCAGGCCTTGAGCCATAGTGGTCCTCGTGGAAGTCGACACAATCAACCATTTCCTTTGTCAAGTTGTTCTGTATATTGAGCGTGCATGGCATGGCATAGCATTTCAAGGAATAGCGGCGTTGAATGGGAATCACCAGCAACTAGCACTTCAGGACGAAGAAAGACAAAAGCGACTTGTACATACTTTTTTTCTTTCATCTGAGAGCATTGATACTATGCTGGCTTTTGGTTTTGTGTTGGTTTTCGTCTTTCGCTAACCCCACCATTCGTGGGCCACTTGCCCTCACTAGGCACAACTGAGAAAGCGTAGTGGTCTCATTCAGGGACGGACTTGTTCACTTGGGGTTAAGGGACGGGGAATATCTTTCTTCATTCTTTTCTGTTTTGATGGTGTAGGGATCTTTTCTGAGACAGCCTATTCAACTCCGGGGTTTTGCATTAGAAGGGGAAATGGCAACTACACTGTTGTAATTGTGACGAAGCTTTTGACGACCACAGGAGAGACAGAGAGAAGAGTCAGTACCCATAGGAGGATGCATGACTGGAAGAAAAGTTGATTCAATTCACAATTCTTGACACTTTTCATTAGACTGGCAATGGGTGAGTGAGGTGAGCTTTTGGCTGGGTTATGGAGACACGTGGTGTGGGGGTTGAAAGGTTACCCTTCTAGATATCTGGACAGTGACTAGTATCTACCAGTCCACGCCTCCAATCGAGCCTTCTTAGAGTAGGAGATGCTGGCTACTATCTTATGAATGTGCCCTCCCTATTGTCATGTCGCAGTACAGCAGGGCAGTCTAGGAGCATTCTCGAGCCCTAACTCACCATGACGGAGAATTGTATGACTGGTTGCGGCACTAGTCGGCAGATTGCGCAAGTCTCCTCTAACTGATGTCTCGACTGACACTGACCGCCTTTACAGAGCGCGGGTTCCGACCCGGAAGGATTGCGTTTTTGTGGGTAGGACAACGAACATGGTGTTAATTTGGCTCGTTGCCGCGGAAGAGCAAGAGGAGTTGTTGTGGTCTACCTCGATCGGAGGTGTCGGGTCGGGCGGGCGGTCTCCACTGCAAGGCAACCCTTTATCTCGCTTTTTTTCTTTTCTTTTTTCACATTAGTACCTAGTCCAAGCTATGTGTGAGAAGAACTAGCGGGCTGAGGGGGAACAGAATGAGCATCCACTCGATCCACCACCTTTGCTTCTTGGATCCTGTAAAACATGTTATATCTCAAGGGCAACTTGGCCGAGCGGTCTAAGGCGCCAGACTCAAGTGCAAACTTGGTCCTCCCAGAGGATAGTATTCTGGTCTCGCAAGAGGCGTGAGTTCGAATCTCACAGTTGTCAATCAGCTTTTTCTTTTTGGTTTCCTATGTCATTAACGATGAGACTAAGTAAAAAACTGGACTGCTGGCTGACAGCTACTATTATTACTTGTTGCTTCTTGTTTGTGAATAGAAGAAACGTTGCGATGGTACTCTGTACTACGAAGTAAATAATGATTTTGTACCCAAGAACGAGGATAGCAAGTAGGTTATTACTTTAATTCAAGTCCGAAAGTGCAATTTACAAGTGAGGCGCGTAAGTAACTCCACGAGTCCGGACGCCTTTCGGATAAGCTTCGGTTCCTTCTCTTGCGCGCGCTCCGTCCGAAATAGCGTAAACGGCTGTTCGGATTGTGTCATTCACAAACACTCAAGGCCATCAGTCAGTCAGTCAGCAGTCATATAAACCTAGTGTAAACCACCATCCTAACCCAATCCATCAACCCGTCATCTAAGAACACCAAAACTGCTGGATTTGAGGAGAGTTGATCATCACGAAGGAAAAGAAAAAAAGAAAAATGCCCGTCATCACCACCAAAGAGCCCGCCCAGGCCGTCGCCGCCGCCCTCAAGGCCGAGGCGAGCGACTCGAAGCCTGCATACCTCGTCGTCTACGCGTCCCACCGCAACGGCAAGTCTTGGTGTCCCGATTGCACGGCTGCGGAGCCGTACATTAAGAAGAAGTTCGCGGGCGACAAGGACACCGTGAGGGTCGTGTACGCTGGTTTGCCTGAGGAGTGAGTTCCTCCCATCCTTTTTTCTTCCCCCCCCCCCCCACCCCATTTTTCCCTTTTTTTTTTTCCACATATGTTTTCGAGTCCAGTTCATAGGCGTACGAAGATTTGGATAGAATGAGCAAGACTAATGCAATAATGCCTTCTTTCCAGGTGGAGGACCAAGGAGAACCCGTGGAGACAGGCGCCGTTCAATGTCACAAACTTACCGACCTTGATCAAGGTCTCCGGAGAAAAGGTGAGTAGATATTTCCATGTCCACGCGGGATTGGGATGCTGATGTATGAGTGATCGCAGTGGGAGAAGCTGGTTGAGGCGGATGTCTACGACCAGGAGAAGCTTGATGCGTTTGTCGGAAGCAAGCTATAGATGCTTGTAGTTGATGTAAACCAGACCAATCTCAGGCCCTCCGCCCAAAAAATTGAAAATAAAAAAGAAAAGAAAGGAAGAAAGAAAGGAAGGGAAAGAAAAAAAGCCGTTGTAGGTTTAGAACTATTAGAGCTAAAAAAATCACTCACTACAACGTGTAGCCTCGCCCATATACTCTCCAAGCAAAAATATCGAATATCGACATTGAAACAACATCCGATGGTAGTCTGTGTTTAAGAACGCGAGAAAGCAGGGTCTTGGGGGCAGATATGGCGCGAAGAAGTTGCCTTCATGCGCGACTAAGCAGCCCATAGATTGAGCCCTTTGGGATTTGTCCACCGGTGCGAGGACGAAGCTCGTCTGAAGTAGCGAAACGGCAAAGTTTCATGGGGCGTTGAAGCCTGTGCCTGTTTACCACGCCCCGACTTCGGCGTCTTTGCCGGTGGTCGAGTCAAACGTCCTGTTAGGCTAGAAACTCCCTTGGCCTCTTCTTCTGAGATAACTGTTCGTTGACTGCATGTGCGTCCAAGGTAAGTAAGGTGAGTTGAGGTCGCGTAAGAATAAACGATATTAGGATGTGAGAGAAGCACTGCAACGGGGACGGGTGCGAGGACCTTGCGGTCGACGTGATTAGGAACTTCCCGCCGGCAAGACGGGGATGGGTCAGCACGGTGGCCTTTTCCCCCATTATGGAAATCGGGTGGAGTCAGGATCGTTAATAAAGGTAATCAATCATCTGGAGATGTGCATACGTTGTGCCTCAGCTCAGCCCCCAACGCCTCAAATCTCAGTATCGTTGACGGACAACAAATATCTCCTCCGGTAATCTCGCCTCAGAGCTCTCCGGAACTTTACAAATGTCTTCCTCCTCGCCAGCCACGCACATCTGGTGCTGCTTTATTTTTATTTTTAACCTACCCGTCCCGGAGATAGACTTGGAGACACGACTTATGCGAGAGTGTAGTTTTCAGACATGGCGTGTGAAATCGCAAGAGACTATGCGCCCCCCCCTTGCCAAGAGGATTGCGGCCGCTGGCTGAGAAGACATAGCCTTTAGATCTGCAGCATCTGAGGGAAGGATCGCACTCTGGAACCATGAGCATCGTTCTCCTGCCATCCCAGTGACGGCACGATGGCCCAACTTTAATTTGACTCTAGACTCTCCTGTAGAAGTCGGCATCCAAATAGTCGATGGATCGATCCTACGGCCTTTAGCACTGCAGACAGGGCGTTACGAACTCCGGAGCTTCGCCACAACTCTGTGGCAACACCATCCCACCAAGCGAAGTACATTCGGCAACGGGGCGGGACGTGAGTCCAAGGTTCATCTAACATCAAGCCATCTCTGCATTACTCATTTATCTATCGAACATTGCGCCTAGTCGGTAAGAGCCGCGGGACATAAGATCCGTAGACCAAAACTATGCAAAAGCGCCTGTCATCAAGCTGTTCCAGCAAAATAAGATACTGTTTCCAGCAAAATAAGATACTGTGTTGTTCATGAACACTGCCGTGTAAACACATGCCCTCATCCCTCACTCTCATCCTCATGACACAAACCTCATCGCTCGTTCCTTGAACCTCTCAGCTAGGCATCCAAGTCCAACCCCCCTCTTGAAAACCGAAGAAATAGATATAATGTGTTTTAAAAGAATAACCTTGCCACGCGGGAGGGAAAGAAAAAGGGCATGTATACCTTGTGCATGAAAGATGATCGAAACGGCGCCTCCGAGAATCCAACGCTCGTCTCGCAGAACTGACTGAAATGCCACCAGCCCCGTATACGTGTGTGCGCGTTTATGAGAGAGAGACCAAGCCGGGGCTGTGTGCTAGGCGAAGGGACCCGCGTGCTCCCGAGTACGGGAATTAAAAAAAGAAGAATATCCCATCTTGTCTTTTCCTGTAAACAACTATGCCAAAGTATTCGCCTGGTTTTGTGCGTTGTAGAAAGATGGATGCGAAAGCATAACGGAGAGGTCATAAACATAACAACGTGATCATTTGTGTCGCCGTCGGCTATTACTCGGGGATGTCGCTGTTCACAGGACCTGCGGGCTCATCCTTCTTGCCCCAGCCGGAGGCCCAGCCAATCCAGCTGGAACGCTTGTTATTCTCCTGCTTGGTCTCGGCGTTCTCCTGCACCAGACGGAGGGGTCGGGGCTTGTTGCCGCCGGAAAACGTGGTTCCCTTTTCGTGGTGGGAGCGCGGCGGGGACTGCGAGGGTGGGGTCGAAATTTCGCCTGATTCCCCGCTTAGGCTCGACGTTTCGCTGCGCATGCCAGGAAAGTTACCCGCTGTAGGAGCTTGTTGTCCACTGGTAGCGCGAGTAACAGGGGTGCCGTTGAAGAAAGTCCCAGAGGTTCGCGGCGTGCGAGGGGAGCCAAGAGGGGGAGAGATTGGGCCGTCTGGGCCTTTATACATCTGACTGACGAGATTCACACCAGTGAACTGCTCGCTCATGGGACGAGAGCGGCGAGTGCTGGAGGAGCGGGTCAAATTGCCGATAGGAATGCGAGGCGCTGTCTCCGGGTCGGTGTGTGCCGAGTTGGCTGGCTGAGCCGAAGGCATGTAAGACATAGGCCTCTGCCTGGGCTTGTTAGGACCGACAGCCATGGTCTTGGCCCGCTGCAAGAGGGATGCTCCGGATGCCGGCGGAAGCGGAAGCTCCTTGTTGGTGTTGGCGGAAGGAGGCTTTACCTCTGTCGAGGTGTCGAGGATGTGCTCGAAGTCTTGGTGCTGCAGAAGTCGCTCTATGATCTTGTTGATGTAGAGTGTCAAAGCCTTGTTCTGGTCCTTCATGGACTTGAGCTCAGTCTCGAGGCGGCGGAGATGCTCGCTATTATCAGCAGTACCATCTGATGCTTCGGAGAGCTCATCGGCCAAGCTTGCACCAGCAGAGCGGCCCTCGAGTGCGTCAAGAGCATCTTGGTTGGCGGAAACACCCATGTAGCTGAAGTCGTTCTTAGAGAAATCGCCGTTCAGAGTCTTCTCCTGCAGGAGCAGCTGGTAGCTCTCGTTGTCCTCCATAAGGCGGGCGTTGGCCATGCGGGCTTCCATGAGAAGTCGTTCCACCTCCTGTAGTCTTCCGCCACCCTGGTTTTCAGACTCGACCAGCTTGATCTGGGCCTCGGCGAGCTCCAGGCGCAAAGACTCGATGAGCTTATCCTTCTGAAGGATGAGCTTGGAGTTGTTCCTGGAGTCGCTCCGGTTGAGGGACGAGGGTGGTGCAAAGCTGCCGTTATCAACGTTGGGTGACGTTGCTGCTGCTGCGGGTCGCCGTTAGCCAAGTGCATTTACAAATCTGAAGCGAAGGAACCTACATTGCCGTGACGACCTGTTGCCCTCCTCTTCGTTCATCCTTTGCGACAGAGTGTCCTTCAAGCGTTGGATGATGGTCTGCATCTCCTCCTCACGGTTCGTGAATTCTTCCTTCTCCTTGTTCATAGAGCTTCTCTCGGCCTCGTATATGGTCTCCATCTCGCGCATCTGTCTCGCGTTCTCGCGCTTCTCGTTGCGCAGGGTCTCAATTTGCTCCTCAGCTTCGTGCACCTTCTCTTCCAACTTGGCAGACTCCTTGAGCGCCTCGTCTAGCCTCGTCTGCAGCACTTCGGCCTGTTTCCTGTACTGCTCAGAAGAGATTTCGGCCTTGGAGAGGCGCTCCTTGAGGTCGTCGAGCAGAGCGACGGTCTCAGCCCTCGCAGCCTCTTCAGCGTCGGCGTTAGGACCGGCGGCAGTGGTGATACTGCTGTTGTCCATGGTAGAACCTCTCCTTGCGTGGGCAGCGGCACGAGCAGACACTGGTGTAGTGGTGCGAGGTGGCATTCTGCGGGAGGTAGAGGAGGCGGTGGGAGTGGAGGATCTCGAAGGTGTTCTCGCGGGGGGCGAAGACGGTGAGCCGGAGTCGGTCGAAGACACCCGACCAACACCACCGGCGGGCGGCTTCTTTGCGGTGGCAGCAGACATTTTCGTCACGACGGATTTGTTGTGGCGATGGGTTGTTGTGTTGGAGTCGACGGAGGTAACCTGGGGAAACGGGAGCGGGGGAAACGGTTTTTAGTCAAGGGATAAGGGCGGGCGGGCAAATTGTGGCACTCTGTACGATGCGGGCCAGATATTTCTGTAGTGACGATGTTTCGTTCCAGCCGCAGCGAGCTATCTCAGCAGGATGTTGTATTTGCGTATTCTTGAAAGGTGGCGCGGGAGGGACGAGACGACGGGAGTTGAGTTGTCGATCGTTGGGACCGCAGAGACCAAAAATGGAATGCGAAAGTGTGCCGCTGTGCTGTGCAAAGCTTGGAGGCCAAGTATTAGGAGGAGTGCGGTGCAGAAAGGAGGGTGTGCAGCAGCTGTGCAAGCCTTAAGTCGTGTCAGATGGGTGCTCTCAGCCCCGGTCAGGTAAGGTACGTAAGGTACCTACGAAGGTAAGGTATGGCTGTAGCGCTGCTGCTACAATCCACAGTTGGGTGGTACCTAGGCTATTTTATGACTTGTCGGTGTCGGTGTCGGTTGTCCAGTCACTGTCCAGTCATTGTCCAGACCGCAGGGACTTGTCTCCAGTGAATTTATGATATTTCGGGGGGAGACGGCTCCACGGGGGCTAATTTGCTGGAGTGTTCAGAATTGAGGGCAAGGGCCAACCAGGAGGCGGCAGAATGCGAAGAAGGGTCAGGTCGAGGAACAATGCTTTTCTTGTTCCCTCATAACATCCACGTCCTGTTCGGTCTCCTGTCCAACTTGTGAGGGGAGGACGCTAGGTGAACGATTTGTATTTTTGCGTTTCTTTTCCGCTCGAGCAATGCTGCAGATGCAGATGCAGACGCAGAACGAACGAGCCGTTACCCAGAAACCTAACCTTGACAGTACTTGTGCTCTTGTCTCGCCGTAGTGGTAGGTCGGCCAACGAACGCTATGCCTTGTTCTTTCGACCGATCTTCTTCCGTTGCTGAGACTGTAGTCGTTGGATGCGTCCGAGGGACCCCTGTTGGAATTTCTTGTTTCAGTCGCAGTCCCGTCGTCTCTTGTGCGACCGACTTCTTTCCAGTGACTGTCGTTTGGCTCAATCGCGGGACGATGACGGTGGTGCCCGGGCGCGAGTATCACGAAGTGGCCAGCGCTGCGCTGCGAATGAGGTGAGGTGTGTTGCACACGCCGTCTCGTCTTTTGCGATGAGATGGGACGACTGCGACGGCAATCTTCCTTCTACAGCTGTGGCAATTTCTGGGAATCGACGTTGGTAAACTAGGCAACAAACAGACAATCGAGCACACTAGATTCGTCTTTTGTGTGAATGAACGTGTGGGTAGTCTACCAGTGTTTATGTTTATACACGGTTCTCATATAACAGCCGTCCACTCAAAGCAGATCAAGTCGCGTCCCTAACAATAACAACAACAACACAACACGTAAACCATAACCGCCGCTGTCGGCGAATAAAATCTTGATGCGGCTCAGGGGTCTTGCTGAAACACCTCATCGCTATCAATAGTCTGTCAAGCATAGCCCTTGGGTGTGAGATGCTATGCTGTCGGTCTTGCTCGCTTCATTATCGCCCCGTCCTTACGGCCATCTTGCCCTGAGCGGAAGCTTCAGGAATACCAGTTCTTTGCTCCCTTGGACGTAGGGAACCGAGCAAGCACATGCGTGGTAGGGGTCCTCCGCAACCCGTACCCCTCCTCCATACCTACCTTACTGAGGAACCGGAATGCGGAGCCCGTCCGTGGTTAGTGGCCTCGGCCAGTCTTTCGTACCAGAGGTACCCCGTCGAGTCATTGAACAACACTTTGCAAGAAACCGGCCAGAACTTACCGCAGTGGGAACAGAGAGATTATTATCATGTTGTCGCTGATGCGTTTAGCCAGAGCGAAGACGGCCTTCCTGTTCCAGCCTCAAAGAAACCCATCCGGCTTCCAGACCAATTTCCTGGCAGCGGCTGATAGGTGCCGAGACTGCGGCCTGACAACCGTCAACCCAGCTCAACTCCGCAGACGAACACGTTCGACGGGACGGCAAGCATCTCATTGTTTGGCTCGGTCATGGTCATGGCTTTGTTCCATCACCAAAGTCTACGCCGCCGGCACCAGCAATCTAGGATGGTGATGGAGTTCCAGCCCCGCGCGGAGGACGCGTTTATTCTGAGGGTCGAAAACGGCACGCGTTTTTAACTGTAACTGTCATTACATTGTGCGGGGTTACGGCCGATCTAGAACAAAACTTGGTCTGGATTAGGGAACATCTCAGTAGATGAGTATAAAAACGGATTCCGCAACGCGAGCCGGGGAGCTTGAACACACTGGAACTCCTTTGAGTGGCTGGTTAACAGGCGAGTCTTTTTGATTCAAAGGTAGCCCATATCTGGTCTATGATGAAGTCGTTTCTTTACGACGTTTTCCGAGGTATCATCGCGACATATCCCAAGCCGCGGTCCCAAATTGCGAAATGCACTCCTTTTTTGACTTTGACCATAATCCCCAACGCCATTCCCAGCCAAACCCAATTTTGGTTTGATTCTCTTAAGCAACCTGGTCGCTGAGAATATCGGAGTCACCGGCGTCGAGGATGGCCATGGTGCCGCAGCGGAAGAACTTACCGCAGGCGGTTCCGAGCTCAATCTGTAGGTATAGCAGGTAAGCATTTGTTCACCCTCCGAAGTCTGGACTGAGACTTCTTCGCTGGGTTGGCCAAGGGATGGATTCCTCAAGGCAGGTAGCAAGAGAAGAAAAGGAAACGGCCAAGGTGCTTGCTTGCCCGGTACTGAAAGAGATTGGAAGTGAGTATGCACTTACGTTGGTGCCGGAGAAGTGGTGGACGGGCGCCTTAGACAGCATGGCGTAGTACTCCAGCTCGGACTTGCGGAGAGGGGGGGTATTGCCAGCAATGAGGATAAGCCTGGTGATGTTAAATACTGTCCGTATTCCGCGACACATTTTCATTTCTGGAGTTGAACGTACTTGGCCTTTCCGGAGCGCAGAGATTTCAGGGTTGACTTGTAACCAAGGACAACTTTACCAGACTTCAGGACAAGCGCAAGCTTGCTGTTGATGGAAGTCTGGTCCTTCTTGTTCTTCTTGATGGGAGCCATTACGACTGATTTTTGGGCGGGATTGGCCGGCTAATTGGTTCGTGGGCGATTAGTCGAGGAGTTGTCGAAAAAGGCGAAACGTTTCGTCAATTTGGTGTTTTTGAGTCACTCGCCGGTGTCCTCTTTTTGAGCCAATCAAAACGCATGCTTCTAAGCCCGAGCTGACAGGAGCCCTAAGGCCCGGATTTTATCCGCACGCGAAGGATACAGAGTGGGGCGAACTTTCACCACTTCCTTCCTTTGCTGACCAACAAATTCCTAGTTTGATTTGAAATCGACAGCCGCCACCCCCGACACAAAACGTTGGTGAAGTCCTGTCCCATCCAACAGCGTCGTTCACTACTAACCCTGACACCATAGAATATTTTGACGGATCCGTAAGATCAATACCGACAAAATGGCCCGCCGTCCTGCTCGTTGCTACCGCTACTGCAAGAACAAGGTGAGCATATTCGATCAATTCCTGGCTTCCTGCGACAGCACTCGAGAATCCGTACCGATTTCGCACATCAGAAGGGGGGGTGGGGGACGAAGACGACGATTTTGCGCTGCAGGATTATAATGACAACCGCACACGCGTGGGCTCGGAGACGGAACGACGACGATGCGCATTTCAACGGCTTGGAATCGAGTGCTTGTTGCAGAGAAATAAGAATGTCTTCAGGATGCACGGTGTCGCTGACAAATTACCTCCTAGCCGTACCCCAAGTCTCGGTTCAACCGTGGTGTGCCCGACCCTAAGATTCGCATCTTCGATCTTGGTCGCAAGAAGGCCGGTGTCGATGACTTCCCTCTCTGCATTCACCTCGTCTCCAACGAGTATGAGCAGTTGAGTTCCGAGGCCCTCGAGGCCGCCCGTATCTGCGCCAACAAGTACCTCGTCAAGTCCGGTGGTAAAGAGTCTTTCCACCTCCGCGTCCGCGCCCACCCCTACCACGTTGTCCGTATCAACAAGATGTTGTCCTGTGCCGGTGCCGATAGACTTCAAACTGGTATGCGTGGTGCCTGGGGTAAGCCCAACGGCACTGTTGCCCGTGTCAACATTGGCCAGATCATCATGAGCGTCCGCACTCGTGACTCCAGTACGTTGCTCTAATGTCTCCAAACCTGGAGATACCCAGTGATTAACTGCTTCAATAGACAAGGCCGTTGCCCTCGAGGCCCTCCGCCGCTCTCAGTACAAGTTCCCCGGTCGCCAGAAGATCATTATCTCCAAGAACTGGGGTTTCACCCCCCTTCGCCGCGAGGAGTACCTCGACAAGAAGGCTGCTGGCCGCGTCAAGGAGGACGGTGCCTACGTTCAGTTCCTCAGCAACCACGGTTCGCTCAAGGAGAACATGAAGCGCTTCCCCGCCGCCTTCGAGGCTTAAGTTGGGAAAGTTCTTCGTAGTTCTGGGATTTGGGTTTCTATGGGCTGGCGTCTAAAGTGAATTGCATGTCATCGTCATGAGAGTCAAGCCAAGGCAGGCTCTTGATATGAATTCAAAACATTTGGCATTCCAAACTTGAACCACGAGAAACGTGCGATTCTGTACGTTACTTACAAACGGCTTGATGACCTGCGCCTGGGGCTGGGAAAGGGTTGATGGACAGGATTCAAAAGTAGAGGTGGAGGTGAACGTGATAAAGGACGTCGAATATACGACCTGCATACGGACACCCTTAATTCCTCTGAGATACGCATATAAGCCTATGACCACCAAGAATCTCCCGAGCCTCGAGCCAAGATGATGTCAGTTGAAAATAGTGTTCCGCTAGTAAAGCATCGCGGCCAACGGTCTGGCCCGTGTATCATCCGTGGCGACAGATGACAGCATGTGGACGAGCACGTCCTCTGCCGTGTCACGCAGACATCCCCATCTGCTCAAACTGTGCCTTGGATGTCTCGACGGATATTCCCCTGAGACTCGAGAGGGTGCCCAGCTGATTACAAGAAATGATGCTGTATGCGATGAAGCCTTGCTGAGGCGAATCGTACGTAATGACTGCAAAAATCCTTTTTTCCCATCCCAAACTACGAATCAGTTTCCCTGCGTCGCCTTTTTTGCCCGGGTTCCCGGGTTGCCCGGGAAGGGTCTAGTTTAGTTGAGGTGGTAAGCCCAACGTAGCGGCTGACAGAGAGCTGAGACTTGCGTGGAGATAACGGACAGATCCAGAGCTACGCCAGCTTATGGTCAGATGCTTTCGGGCAGAAAGAAGTCCACGTAAGAATGGCATCCAACTTCAGTACAATAGCCATCTCACTGCCCGCATGTAACTCGGATTGTCCAGTGCAGGAACAGCCGGACCAGCCGCCCTCACACCGTGGCCTTCTTCAGGCTCGGCGTTGCCAGCAGTCTGTGTCAAAGATGCAGGCGCAAGCGCAAAACGGAGCAGAGACGGGAGCAGATGGAGCGCGCCAGTCAGAACGCCGAACGTGAGATCTGGAGTCTGCTGGTTGGTGGGATGAGATGGAAGGGTTGCGAATACACCGAGCAAGCGAGCAAGCGAAGACGGAAACACGCTGAGAAGCGACTTTCCTACTGCTAAGTTTTCCTCATTCAGCGTGGGAGAGACCCTCTCGGACATAAGGTTCACCAAGGACAGAGGGTGGG
This sequence comes from Colletotrichum agaves, assembly GCA_036785465.1. Lineage (NCBI taxonomy): Eukaryota > Fungi > Ascomycota > Sordariomycetes > Glomerellales > Glomerellaceae > Colletotrichum > Colletotrichum agaves. The sequence continues at coordinate 122,646 of JAXISO010000079.1, read as the reverse complement.
CGGCGATCAGGTCCCGCCTAGATCCCAAGTGACCTGAATGACGTTATCGGGATTTCGGATGGTGTTCGGTGTGAGACGTTGGGATGGTAATTAGTTGGGCGCCGTTGGAGTCGGAACGTCTTTGGCGGCTTGGGGTCGGTAGAGACTTTGGGAGGCTTGTTGGTCTACCAAGATACCATCTCTGCCACGACTGGCGAGAGTTTTAAGAAGCCTCCTAAGATACTCCGAAGTCGGGCTGGGGGCGAAAAGCACCGAAAAAAACGGCGTAGAAAAGACGACAAAATTCATTAGATTGGGATTTCATTCCTAGCCTTCATAGAGGCCGAAAACTCGGAGGGGCTGCATTGATCTCGGTGATAAGCCAATGGTTCTGAGATGAAATGAGATTCCCGTACTGCGAAAGCTGCCCACCTGCGAATGAGAAGCAGATGTGCAGCACCGCAAACATGGATTTGCCTGTCCTTGACGCGTGGGATGGAATGTCACTTGGTCATCATCGACACAGAGCAATCTGCAACTGTTGTGCCAGCCAAATGGTGAATGGGTGAGCGAGACGACACAACTGTGACCTTTTTTTCTTTCTTCTTTATTTTCCCTCCGTCCCTTCCCCGCCTGTGAAGTGATGCGTAGAAAGCAAAAAATGACGCGAGTGGATTGTTCGTTTGTCGTATCCGTACAGCAAGTTGACAGCACCTCAGTGTCAACCGTAAACTTGGAGCGGGAAACAAGCAACAAAGACCATAGCTTCCCCCCATTCTAGAGAGAGTCTTACCGCTATGTCTCGGTCTCATCATGTATTACCCCTTTGCTCAGGGCGCATCTGAACCACTGCAGCCATCCGCACCTCACCAGTCAAACCAGTCCGCCCAGGGCAGGTCAATACATGGATGTATTGCGCGAATTGTGTGATGTGGGTTGTCAGGACTCAAGTCAGTGGACGGTGACAATGAGTGGCACTTCACACAACCGCCACCAGCCATGCTTGGTACTCGTACCTTAATTCGCAGCAGAGACCCACCAAAAAGCAGCAAAAAAGAACGGCATGGATGAGTGTCCCACGGGTTTTTCTGAGTGTTATCCTTGGATCCCTTGCTCACCGCACGCGAGCACATCATCCCTCCCAAGTGTTCCCTCACCAGTTGCCAGTGTGTACCACCAAGCGTAGATTGTGGTGGCCCCAAATCCCATTTCCCGGTCTCACTCTGGCACATTCATCCGCCTGGCCCACCCTTCCATCCATTCGCCGTCGGTCTCCTGTGCCTCTTCCTGTTGATTGCCTGTCTGCTGGTCTGTTGTTGTCTGAGGTCACCGCGACTGTCCCGCCGAGTTCGCCCACTACTCTTCTCTCCAGCCGCCTTCGGTGTTACTCGTAACGGCACGCGTACGCGGGTCGGTTCGAATAGAGTACACATACCTATCCAGGTACCTCAACTTGGCTTCCATATTCAAAGTGGTAGTAGGTGAGAAGCTCCGGTAACTGGAACGGAACTGCCAGGGTCAAGTGTTGTGGTACCTTCCATCATGTACTTTACGTGCCTTAGTCGGTGACGCCTTAATCATTGACAGCCCCAGTCCGTCATCCTCTCTCTTAGCCTTAGCCCCCAAGCACCCCCCCTCCCCTTATCCTGCTCTTATCATCTATCCCGCATTCCTCCTTGCCCATCACTGTTGGTCCCAGTATTTCGCTGCCACATATATCTGGTGTGTGTGGCCTGAATCTTTATCTTTCTCCGACCTCTTTCTTGTCATGTATACATAATTTTTGTCTCGGACCCGTTTTCTAAATCGAACTTGAGGCGTCGGCGAGCAACTGACGAGAACACACCATCGAGCACGAGGGCGCCGCTATCGAGGCGCCACTGCGATATCGCGACTGGGGTAACCTTATCGTGATACTCGCCCTACCTCATCGTACGAACACGACTTTCCTCTGGTCGTTTCTCCCTCCCGCAACCAACCCGGAATCTAGAAAGGCTCGTCATGGCCTTCCAACAACCCACCCCCAGGCTGTCGCAACAGCGCGCCGTTCGCCCGGTGCACGATGACGAGCGGGACGCTCCCCAAGCTCACGTCCAAGACTTGGCCGCCACCGATGCCTCCCACTCGTGGGTGCTTTTCGAGCCCGCCGATGACACAACAACAGGCTCCTACCTCAGCGAGGAGGAGGAGTCCCTTCCCACCCCCGGCCGATCGAGGTTGAGCGACATCGGTAGTCTAAATACCTTTATTCACTCTGTGCGGGATTCCGACTCACGGCAATCGGGCGGTGTCCTATCCAGCGCCGTCGGCGAGGATTCGGTCGAGGATGACCCTGAACTCGACAGTCTTGACAGCCACCTGCCCGAATTCCGGGCAGTTCCCAGTCTCTACACCCAATCTGCTGGTGCTACAGTACCCCAGAACCTGCCTGTGCTCCCTGCCCACGATGGCTTGGGCTCGTTTTGGTTAGACAGCCCCGAGGTTCAAGAGCAGCTCTATGCCTTTGAGAGGTTCAACCCGAGACACTTGCGGAGGCGGCGGGAGAGTCTTGAGCTGGCCCAGCTCGAGATGGAGGTCGAGCAGGAGCAAGAATCACATAAGATGCAAAGGATCGAGTCTTGGCGTCTGGAGCAAAGCCGCATCCTGCTTGAAGAGATTAGCAAGGAAACCAGGCGACGCCGGCAGTCTATGGTGTCGGCCAGGCCGACTGTGACGCCAGAAGAGAAGAAGGCTGAGGATGTTGCGACATTAAGTATAATTGGGAATGAGGACGATGCTGACAGCATGGATTGGCATTATGAGTCGACCGATACCGGAGATGAGGCGCGAGGCCTGCTTGCGAGGATCGCCCGCAAGGTTCTCCACGACCTAGGCATCGACGAGAGAATGCTCTCCATTCTTTTGGGAGAGGAACTTTCAACAAATGACGACCTGTCAACAACGCCCAAGGCCGATGCGACCTCATCGGGCACTCCCATTCCCAGCTCGAGTGACTCATCCTGGCAGCTGCGAGCTCTCGATCGCGTGTCCAAGGAGCTAGGCCTTCTAGTTAACCGACTGCCACAACATCCGGGTGCATTCTCGACATACACTCGCATGCAGCAGATGCCTATTCCTTACGCTGGACTGCCAGTCATTCCAGAGTCGGCCGCTGATACGCCAATTACACCCGCAGCTCAGGACATTTCCACCTCAATGCCGGAGTTCCATCCAACAATTGTTCAACATGCACGCCCCATCGACATATGCCCAACTCGGGCCCAGCCGGATGCTCCCGTGCCTGTGACTCGAGATGAGTCAACACCGATGCCTGCATCTTTCACCCAGGAAGAATGGGAGCAAGACTTGGACGTCAACCTAGTCTTCAGGTATCTACGTTCTCGCTTTAGCACGCGGTCTACACCGTCTTCCGCTTTCAACACTGGTACATCCCACCTTGCCACCTCAAGCACACCAGAAACAGCAGCTAAGGCAGCGCGAGTGCGCCAGCATCACCCGCTCGTCTCCCGAGCAAGGCCGGTAGAGCGGAGGACATTCAAGGCGACGACGCCGTCCAGTCCAGCTGCGATGCGGCATGCATCTAGCTGCGCCAGCCAGAGCACAAGACGCTCAGCGAGACGCAGCAGCGTATCATCACGTCACTATTGGGATATCGGAGGGTCCATCGGGACCGGTTCGGTCATTGCTTCGGCGGGCCCCATGGGTAGCTGGGGCGAGGTCTAGCCAGACCAATATCAACAACAGAGCAGAGTCATATGTTGACGCCTTAAGGTCATCGGCTCGGCACGGCGTTAGTTCACATTAGATGTACATTATTTGGGTCAGCGGGAGTAGAAGAGGCCTTTAGCGCGCGATTTATAGTGGTCTGGACGAGAAGCATTTGCATATCAACATAAAGACAACGTCATTTAGAACTGTACCGGGTATCTAAAGACCACTCATCATGATCACGCTGATAAATCAAGTACCATAGTTTATCTTCTTAATTCGTAAGATGTCCAATCTAGCGTGATGAACAGCTGAAACTGCGAGAGATGAATGATGCGTTGATAAGAGACAGATATGACTTACCTCAATAGGCAGGCAGGACGCTGCCGGGAGAGGAAAGGTCCATTGCTCCGGGCTTGTGGCCGGATGGATCGGTGGAGCTTAGACCCGGAAGGCAGGACGGGAAGAGTGACACAGCAACTTGGCAAGTTAATTTGGTGTGGCAGTTCAACTTCAGGCCGACTATCCAAGGATTGGTGAGCAACTTGGACAGTTGGGTGTCCGTTGCAGAAACCAGCGTACTGGGTAAGATGTTTCGAGATTTGATCGACGTCTACTAGATCCCGCAAGCTTGTCATGGCCGGGTGTGCCTCCAGCGATGGTGCCATGAGTTGACCACTCACACCTTCGACCCAACCTCGCCCGTTTTCTGCTCACTTCCGCGTTGATAGATGATCCGTGAAGTGCAAGGCTCCCGGAACCTGGACAAATTCACGACTTGCTCGCTGCTGAGGTTACGTCTGATTTCTTTCACTCTCTTGGCTGGAGACCAGTCATTTTGGGCGCCTTGCGTTCAGCGGATCGTTGGAGCGAGACGCCTCGCGGTTGCGAATGGACAGCATCATCGAGTCGCCTAGGCTGCGTAGCCCCGTCAGACCGTGTGTCGCAATTCACATTTTGCCTAGAGTAAAAGCGAAGACGCAGTGAAATCAAGGCGTGCGTATATGTTGCATACACGCGCCTCCTAAATTCAAACCTGGTGCAGGTGGGAATCCGTTCTCGTCAGCCTGGACGGGCGGTTGTCGTTGCTTTTTCTTTTTTGGCATCGCAGTTTTTTTGCCCCCCTCTCCCTTCTTATGTATACATCACAAGGACCTATCCCTGCCGGATCTTGTCCACCTGCCCACTGGTTACCTTAAGGTACCGCAGTAAGAGTGAAACGCATATGTTTGGAGCTAAGCAAGACGTGGAAGGTGAGGTGAGGTTGACGAAGTAGATGCGAGTGAAGCAACCCCCAGATCACAGGTGCATGTCGCAGGAAGAATGGGAGTCGAAGCTCCAGAGAGTACAAAGGCGCCTACCTGCCTTGCCTTCGTTGCTCGCGAGGTGGGGCAAGCGGGGCGAGGGATAGAGGGGTCCGAGTCGTTTCCTTACATGTCGGCCAATAGGATACTTCCGCCGTGGTGCTGGAACATGGGTTCCGCTGCGCACTTTACGCGTCGATTTTGTGGTTGATATGGCTCTTTTTTGTTTGTTCCCTTGCTAACTCGGTTAAGAGAGGGCGCGCCTGAAGCGCCGACAGATGCACACACGCAACGCGTTCGACAACCTGGAAATGGCGGACACCCGCACCAGCAGGAGCCTGAAGCAGACTGCTCGCGGTGAGGTGGCCACAGAGCCGAAGGGAACCTGTCTGCTGAAGCCATACGGGGCCCTTTACTGTGTGCCATTCGTGGTGAGTGGGTGTACAGACGCCGAACAGCGGGCATTGTGCATACAGACTACAGCAAGTATACCAGGCACACTCCAACTTGTCGCAACGGCCAGCTGCTCTTGTTAGTACTAGGCCTGCCCACATCAACTACCACCAGCCCAAATATCATGACATTTTTCTGACCGAAAAAGATAGAAGCCTCAGGACAGGACTCGGGAGTTCAGGAATACATGCGTTGCACTTCAGAGTCATTCCTGATCACCTGCACCTCTCGATATCACCCTCGAGAAACCGCCCCAACTTGCCTGAGTAAGGAATTAGAGTTACTACACTTCCTGACTGTTTCCCTCTGCATCTCCACATTTTCGATGCCATTTACGTGCTGGGGATCCATTGTGACTACCGTTTGGCTGGTCGTTGCTCCCTCCGTCCCCCCCGCCATCCTCCATCAACGAACTTCCCACTTCTGTCGTGCTTATAGCGCCGCCCAATCCCGTCGTCGCCTCACTTTATCAACAACACCTCGTCCCGTCACCAGTCAATTGCTCGCCCGTCATTTCCGAAACTTGCACGCACTTATATAAAGAGCGCAACTTCGCCGAACTACCGATTTGCCGCCTATACATCTTCTTCCGTGTTGGGTGGGTACATTTGCGTTACTGCTTCGGGCCCTGAGGATTCCCCCGGCAGGCTCGCGAATGCCGACCTCAGCCTGGATTCATACCCGTATACCGTATACCTTGCCGGACCGGACCGGACAGGACAGGACAGGGAAGGACAGGACAAGTCGGAATAGAGCTAACATTCGCGCCAGCTGCCATGCTCTAGGTCTCTAGGTTGCGACCCAGCTGGGCCCTGGTTTGGGCCGTCGGGCTATTTCCTCTATCTTTCTCGTCTCGTCAACTTCCTCTTTTCAACATCTCGAGTCAATCGCATTTCCAACCGATATCTCTCTTTTCGTCCCAACCATCGACCTCTCTTACCCGCATCATCCCCGTCGCCAATTCCCGTCGCCATCGCTACCGCCGCCCCGAACCCCCGAACCTCTCCGATGAATATCGCTGCCGCCAATGGCAGCAACACCCTTCGATGCTCCTCTCCCGGGCTCATCCTTCTTCGACATCTACACCGATAGCGCTCCCCAGCGCAGTCCCGTCGCCTCCCTTCCCGGAGGAGCCTGTAATTTCGTGGATTTGACGCCCGGCGCCAATGGGGCCAAGTGCGGGTGCCGTCGTTTCTGGAGTCGCTTTGCCGCTGCGAGGGCTTACGCGGACAACCTGGGCACTGACAATTCCGGCTGGTGCATGTGCTCCCATCACGCCTGCTTTCACGATGACGGTCGCGCTGGCAGCGAAGCGCCGGCGCGTGCGCAGACTCCCACCGCCGTGATCCCGCCGACGCATGCGCCCGCTGCGCCCTTTACCCATATCGCCGGACAGGAGAATGAGAAGCCGAGGATGTCCAGGGAGCCTCTTAGCCCGGTCCAGATGCCAGAGATGTCCTTCCGCATGCCTGCTGGTTTTACCCCGACCACGGAGTTTATGAATCTGGATGCTGCCATGGCCATACAACAGAACAAACCCGAGGAATCCAGGCCACGGTCTATGGGTCAGACCAGCCAGCGACCGGAGTCTTCTTTACAGGATACGTTAGCCTGGGGAGATTTCATTCAGTCCCAGCCAGGAAATCCCACCACGTTACCGCCAATACCGGCCCAATGTCTGATGCCGTCACAACCCAGCTCCACAGCTTCATCCAGCCAGGCCCGCTATCTTCGTCCCTTTGCCGGAAAGGGTCTTCAGACACTAAGTGGTGTTGCTACTTCCAATCACAGGTCGCCACGCAAGGACAAGGCTCAGGATGCCGGAGCTCTTTTTGCCCATCCACCTGACCCAACTACCAATAATTTTGCCAGCGCAATGGTTCTTCATGATGGCCAAGGCGTCGAGACTCCCAGAGCGCAGTCACCAAGGGAACCAAACAAGGTCGACGCATTGTTCGCAGAGCCGACACGCAGTACATTCCGACATTTATCGGATACCGTCCAAGGACATGAGAGCCGCCTGGAGAAACTGGAAAACATATCTTTCTCCGCTGCTGGGCACGATGAGTGCCATGAGAAGCATGATGCTGTCGATCTTCGCGTCACCGACCTGGAAGTGCGCATGGAGGAGGTCGAAAAACTCATGAACGATAACAACAGCGTTACAGACCGTCGAGCCTACCGGCAAAACCTCGATGAGTCTACTAACAGTGTCATTTCCGTTGCGACCAGTACAACGACCCGAGCCGCTCTCTCGCATGAGTTACATAGCCAGATTCAGACCTTACAAACCCAACTTTCTCAGCTTTATTCACAGCTACCGTCTCTAGCTAGGCCATGGGAGATTGAAGTTGTGTTCCTGCCGTTTCCACTGAAGCGAGTCTGGCAAGAGCTTCAAGATTTCAAGGCTGATGTTCATTCCAGCTTAGACGAGTGGACGCAGCTTCCAAATACCAACAGCGGAGCGACGATGAGAGCGCAGTCGCCGTTCTGCGCAGAATGGGCTGATCCTGGGCACGACCATGAATGGCTTATGGCCAAGGCCTGTGGCGCAATGAGCGTCATCGACAAACGACTGAGAAGTCGTGGCCTCGTACGCACCATCTCCGTCAAAGGCACCGATGCCCGAAGCGTTCAGGCAGCCATGCACGCTGCCTTTTCGAGCACCTTTACCGACTTTTCCATCGCTACACCTTCACCTTCACGCCGACGCAGCTTCGACGGCAAGGCGGACCGTTTCTTTGGTTTGCAGCAATCCTGGGTGCCTCTTCGCAAGATCCATAAGGACTCTCGCCTTCGTTTCTTGACACCCGCTGAGATGATTACGCCTGCCGTTTGGGATGTATCGTTTCTACATTCTGTCGTCATGCGGTCTTCGGAGCCTCGTCTCTTCGTTACCCAGCCTGAAGCTTACTTGCAAGACTCGCCGGCGTTTGAATGTGGCTGGACATGGCAACGTCTCCGGGAAATGAGTCGATTTTATCCCGACTCCCAGTCAACGCAGGAAGTCCCGGAAGCTGATGCTCTCGAGGACTACTGGGCATGGAACAATCATTTGGACGAAGTGCCCAGCGCTCCGTCTTCGTTGAGCATTCGGCAAGCGAGGCAGCGTGTATCAGCTTCGCCTTCCCTGCATCACATCACAATGCAGTCGTCCATGCGTTCGTCCAGCCCTATGATGACCCGGGGCCAGACCCCTATGAGGGAAGCTCTCATGAGAGAGCGGAAAGGATCCAAGCCACCGTACATCCGCACCACCTCGATGCCTCCGTCAGTCCCCGCAAACTACTCACCTGCAATTTCCAAGCGACGCGTTTCATCTTTTGGGCAACGACAGCTGGCTGCTCAAATTCGCACCAGTCCTCCGAACATGGCGATGGCGACTGCCGCGTCAACGGCTTACAAACGTCGGCGAACTCGTTCACCCAGCCGTCCACGCAACACGCCGCGCTGGACCATGTCACCCAGCCCAGCACCCGGCTTTGTCCCCATGGACGAACGCCATCAGACGGGTCGTGGCATCACGCCCATGTACTACGCGACGCCGTATAGCAACGCACCTCTCACAGAGTCACGCCCACGTGTTTCCGGCGCGGTGTTAAACGACTCAAACCCGGAAGACGACGGACAGGATGACGAAAATCAAGATCCGGATTACGGGAGCACCAACCCTTATGACGAGGAGGGAAGCGAATACAGTATCGAGGTGACTCACATGGTGACGACGCGCGAGGGTGACTCATCGCACCCACGACAGCCTGAGGATGAGCCTTGGCCTGGTATCGAGGACCAGGATCGTATATCGGACGGGGAGAATATCGATCCTCTATTCTCTCCCACAGGTGGAGAAGAGGACGCCCAGTCCGATGTGAGCAGCCAGCCCTCCGAGTATCCCAGCACTCAGCGTGGCTGGCAGGTGCCCGGCGCTGAAGACGGGGTCGGCTTCCGCATTCATGAGGACATTGACCGCATGCACGGCGGCTCGCACTAAAGTTGCAATATCTCTCACGTTACGTTTCGTCTTACATTTTTTCCCATTTATCTTGATGATAACGCAGCGAGTTAAAGGGTTGAGGCTGTATATCAACCATATATATATGCGTCGGGCGTTATGGGAGTGGCTTTTCAACGTATGGTATGGCGTTCAGATGGCATACTTTGCATACTTTCTCTGTTTTCTCGGATTTGATCTGGTGGCCGCTGAGTGTGTCCGTCATGCAGCGGCTTTTTGTCGGAAGCGGTTGTGATCGGTTTGAGAGATGTAAAAGGGTTGGATGACCCGGGTGGGCGGGCGCGCTGGATATATCCGTAGGGGAAAGTCATTGATGTCCATCTTGTTGCGTGAGCGTCGCGATGCCGGGCGAACTTGGATAGTTTGCGATCTCAGCTTTGAAGTCTGATATATAGCTAACACAGCAACAACTCCAATACACACTGATCACATCCATGAGGCCCTGAAAAGTGAAGTTTTTTTTTTTTTTTTTTTTTTTTTTTTTTTGGCTCGGCATGGGTAGGTCTTTGTCAATGCCAGGTGAGCGAAAGCTATCTATCCAACTGTCCTAGTCGAAGCTGATCGTAGTCACTCTGTGGTCTATGCTCATCCCCGACTTCTCTGCCACGTCGAGGGCTTCATTGATATCGTCACGCATGTCCGCAATTGAGACCGTCACTTTCCGGGTTTGGGATTCACTATTCATAAAATCAGCGGCAACTCGTCACGGAGAGCTTGGGTTACTTACCAAGCAATAACATCTGCGTGTTCATCGATGCGGAACTCCGTGTCAAGCCGGGCCATGACTGCGGCGCGCCACAGTGATACGCCGAAAAGGTGCCCCTTGCCCACATGCCGAAGAGCGCCTTGCCGATGTCTCTTGCGCCGAACGAGTCGTTGCTCGAGAAGGAAGTCCTGCTCCGGTGGCACTGATGCTCTGAACACCATCGTTTATAAAGCCCTTCGTGGACACTAGATGCGTTGTTCTGAATGCTGTCAAGTGGAGCGACGAACTGTGTGCGGAAATTCCGGTTGCCGTCATCGTTTGGGGTAATGTTGACTTTTTTTCGGCCTTTTCCAAATAGCTGTAAAGTCTTGAGTTGCACGTACCCAGCTGTTTAAGCTTAATGTTTTTTTTCTCTTTTTCGCTCGCCGTTTCATCGTAAAGGCCACGCGCTCCTTGAAATGGAATTCTCGACACGTCTCAGACGCATGAGACAGTGGCTGGTTTGTGGACACAATTGCCTGCAGTCCTTGTGGTAAGACCTGCGAAGTCGGAACTCAGCTCGGATTCGATCCGTGGGGATGATCGTTTTCATACCCTGTCTGATCCATTAACATTCAGGTTGGCGGAGACTTCTACTATGATCCTCGATATCGCTTCTATTGTCACCATTGACGAACCAATCGTGCACCTCCCAGGTCTTTCTTCAAGTTAGTCGAATGTTGATGCCGGGGGTCTGCGATCATGGCTTTCGGTTGGTCGTCTTCGACAGCCCTCTTCAGCAGCAACTTCATGTTCTGCTCATAACTGACGTATTCCATTTCAAGTAGTTGTATTAGTATACTATCTCCTTATAGAAGAGAGGTCGACCTTAGGTGAACCCGTCTCGAACGGGTAAGATTTTGAACATAAAACAGACATAAACTGCTCATGTTTACCAATTTCACCATTGTTTGTGACAGCTGGCCCTTCCATCGGAAGAATGCCGCAGTTGCTTCGATGAAGGCTTCAACTTTTCCAGGGCGGCGAAGACGAGGGGTAGGGCTCCGAGCAAAAATACCCCGGATTTCTGCCGTAACGGAACGCGTCAAGCATAAGTTATCTGCGCAATTCGTCGTTTGTCTTTTCGTTAGATGTTTTGGCAAAGTTGCTGTTGTCGGAAAGACTGTGACGGAAGGACGACGGAAATCGATGAAAGCAGCCAGGTTGTAAAGAAAAGCTGCCTGCGACTTTGAATAGTCTTATGCTGCTTCGTCAGCCTGTGTATCGGACCTGATTATCTTCAAATCAGCGAGCAATATCGTGCAGCCTTGTATGATGGTCCACGTCTATTGAGCTATTAGGCAAGGAGATGCATAGGTCAGGTAGCAACGTGGTGTATGACAACCCTCTTTCCGAACGGAGAATGGAAGGCACAAAAGAAATCATAGCAAGTGATGGTCGCTATGGGATAGCTCGTGGAGTTAAACGTGAGGAGCTTCAATGGAAATTGTGTGTATCTCCTTAGACGTGGCTTTTTCCACCAGTCGCCCATATTTCCTTTCAGACTACGACTCGGCATATTTCTAGCAGCCTTCTAGACGATCTGACTTGGAGTTGACTTGACTTCGAAAACCCCGAAACGAGCAAAGCATGTCCTGACGGCCAACTTAGGGATTCTGAACGAAAACGGAAGCATGGAATACGAGGCGCCGTTTCCCCTCGCAACGGCGACGAAGGCCTGCCCTGAAGGCATTCAGCCTTCTCACTTCTGAGCAGGAGGAGCATTCTATTGAAAAGTTCAAGCAGCAGATGCCCACACATGTTGACAGGCACCACCAACATGAACCGTTCAAACTTTAGGCAATGAATCTTGCTGCTCTTCAGCATAGACGAGCATCGTTAGATTTCCGGTTGACGGATCCGAAGCTCATAAACAATGCGGTAATCGATTTGCTGAAGGATTTTGAAAGCAACATCTCAACAAGTAAGCTGTCTTGGCTCTGAAGCCCAGTGAAGTGGTAAATCAGTTGTGTCTGAGCCGTCCCTGTTGATTTAGAGAGCAGATCAAAAGGCCGCACTCAATGCAGTTGGCCGTAATCGCGGGTATCGAGGTCTCCAAAGGCTCAAGATTGCCATTGGAAGAGGTCCTGATAATTGACTCTGACGCGAGCTTGGATTCCTCCAGCGACGGCAGTAATTCGAATGACGATAGTGAGGGCGACACAAGGACAGATCTGGGTCAGAACACAGCTGAATTCAACCACATTCTCGCCTCCTTAGACAAGTTGTCACTCAAAATCAGGAGTCCCGCCAACAGAGTGGCGCAAATGGATCGCAAGGCCATAGGGTATAAGGAATTGATCCAGGCCGACAGCAACACCACCACAGACTTGCCCGAGGCGCACACGGAATTCAACAAGGTGCATGTCCTGAAAACCTTCAGACAATTACGAATTCTTGCAGAAGACATGATGCAGAGAACAATCCCTCAATCTGCCGACGAACGGAGACGAGACGATGGTGGCTTTGGTCATGATCTTCTCGAACGATGGAGTAAGTCAATAACCAATCAGCGTCGAATGTTTGCCTATTGGCAAAGACATGCGAGAAACTTGGCTAAAGAAGAACCTATGCTCCGACCTATAGAACATACTGCTCGAGAATTACGTCCCCTGCCCCTCCCAACACACAACCAGGCAAGTTTCGGCCCAGAGAGATCAGGCAACAAGATTCATCCAGCTCGATTGATAGTCCCCAGTTCTTCAGGCCCTAACCTGCTGTCTAGAACGGGTGCCTCGACATACTACGAACAGGAGGGGGGGTTGGAGAGCATTTTAACCCTTTCTTACGTTTTCCACAGCCTTCAACGACGATGGGGAGCCTACCAGGCTCCCAGTGCCCCTTCCACTGAGACTTGGACAGCAAGAATCCGTGTGTCCTTAATGTCATTTACTTTGTTCTTCTCGAGACGCTAGAGGCAAACGTTGGAGGTTGGTATCTTTATTTATCTATCTGCCAAGTCCTTGAAAATTGCCACAGGGAACACATTTTGCGCGATCTTCAACCGTATATGTGCACGTATCCCAATTGCAACAATGCTGATCTGATGGACAGGAGCAGATCCTCCTGGTTGCATCGCCAGTCAGAGGCTCACCGCAGAGTCTAGAGCTGTTTCGATCAAAAGTTTTGGTTTAAAAAAAGAGAGGATCAGGCAAAAATTTGCTGCGATCATATTTCCATGGAAGTTCTCAAGGCCGGCACTGGCCATCCGAAGTGGTCATGCTCATGCTACGGAGAATCTTCTATATTTGGTGCCGACACGGACTTGAAGAGCGGGACAGACAGCCCTTCGAGCCTGACTTTAGCCGGTTGGGTTAGACAGCGTTGTCCAGATGCTGGCAATAGACTACGGAGCAGGCGACAAAGACATGGAGGAGCCACACTCGCCATCTGTCGACTCTTCTGTCCTCCCGTATCTCATTGAAAAAACGCGTTCAAGAGCTGAACTACGAGAACGAAGATGCGCTCACAGCAATTCCTTGCCATCAAAGGCAATCCGGAAGCCGTGGGAATTCTGCTCGATCATGGGGCGCATGTAGAAGTCGTGGATAATGCAGGGGCTACGCCGTGGCTATACGCCGTTGAGGGAGGGATATGATGACCTGGTCAACCTTTTACTGGATCGCACGTAGACACATCTACAATGTTTTAGTGTAGAGCGGCGTTGGGATCGCCAATTTTCTTCCCTTGAGCTAGCTGGTTTCGTCTATCTCACACAAGACCAAGGTCCTTTTCAACCATACCGCGGCAAATGGGGTGGTAGAAGTCCCGGTTCTTCTTGAACGTCTCGAGCGCGAGCTCGCGGTCGACCTTGTTCAGCGAACGGAACAGGGGTCTGACGAACTTCATGCGGCCGACGTGGCCAAGCAACTCAGCGGCGCCGGCGTACGATGATGAGTCCTCGGCCGCCAAAGCGATCTTGTAGTACGCCGTCTTGAGCTCGGCGTTGCGGGAGGAAACGAGGTCGTACGTTTTGCCGAGCAGGCGGGCGCGGTCGGCGGAAAGAGGGTTGGGGAACTTTTCAATGGTCTCGAGCAGGACGAGCTTCTGGTTTCCGGAGAAGGAAGAGACGTCTTCGGGGGAGGGAGTGGACTTCTGCTCATGTTATCAGCTCCGTCGCCTATGAATGCACAATGATGACATGGGGGCTTACCTCATCCTTCCATTTCTCAGCGAGTTTGTAGCATACATCTGCCAGCGAGGTGTCAAACTCAGGCTTGGGCGGCAGGCCAGGCTTGTAGAACCATGTGTCCCAGTCAATGGAGGCGACCTTGTCCTTGATCTCGGCGTCGTTGAGGCCGTTGAAGAAGGTGAGGAAAGTTTCCTTGAACTCAAACGAGTCGAGCGACTTGCCGGACCACTTGGTAAAGTAGTGGGGGATGAACTTGTCGAAGGCATCACGACCGACGAGGCGCTCGAGGTAGTAGAGGAAGTGAAAACCCTTCTCGTAGGGGACGGTGCTGAAGGCATCATCGGGGTCGATGCCCTTGTGGTTGATGATGAGCTTGGTGAACTCAGAGTCAGCGCCGAAGAGGGCCACGGCGTCCTCTGTTGTAATCTGATCAGTAAAACCGCAAACGAGTACAAAAGGGGCGCATTTACGTACCAAGCGCCTTCCAGCCGATAATGGCAGAGAAATCGCGTTCTGCATCGCCATGAACAGCCATGCCGATTCTGCGCTCGAGGTACGTCGTCCAGCCCTCGTTTAACCAGCTGTTCCTGCATAAGCTTCTCATTCCGGCCAGGTTTTCAATATTTCACTTACAAGTGCTCCCAGCTGCAGCTAGTGACCAAGTTTCCACTCCAGGAATGACTCAGCTCATGCGCAATAACATCCACATTCTGCTTGTCACCGCTGATGATAGTCGGCGTCGCGAAAGTGTAAATGGGGTTCTCCATACCGCCGTATGGGAAACTGGGCGGCAGAACCAGCACGTTGTACTGGCCCCATCTGTAAGGGAAGACGAGCTTCTCCGCGACCTCCATGAACTTCTCCATGTCGTTCTGCAGCTCCCACTGCGACTCCTTCAGCTCATCGGGTCCCGTGGCGACGATGCTGCGGGGGCCGATAGGTGCGGTCGCAATGTCTCCGGACGCCAGGGCGAACAGATACGACGGAATAGGCACCTTTTGCTCGAAGCGGTAGACCGTCTCATCGCCCTTCTTCTCCGGCTCACCCTCGACAGCCACACCGGATGCTACAACGGGAAGAGGAGACGTCAGGACGAAGGTGTACGTCGACTTGACGTCCGGAGTGTCCTGGCAGGGGAACAGCGAGCGAGCATGGATAGCTTGGCATTGCGAGAACATGTACGGGTGCTTCTTGTTGCTAGTCTGCGCGGGCGTGAGCCATTGGAGGGCTGTGCACTTGTCGGTGGTCTTCAGATGGACGTCGACTTTGACGACCTCGCCCTTGGCAGCGCCCCTTGGGACGAAAACGTGCAGCGGGGCACCGTAAGGCTCGACGCGATCCTTGACTTCATACGTCGAGGTGGCGGCGTTCACGTCGACGCCCGAGATGGAAAGGAAGCTGGAGTCGAGGACGATCTCCTTGCTCTCCTTGTCGGTGAGAGACTCGAGCTCGAGAGTGACGGAGCCCTTCAGACACTTGTCCTTGAAGTCTATGGTCAGGTTGGCGGTGGTGTGCTTGGTGAGCCAGGCGCCGTAGTTGGACAGGGTGTTGGGGTCTCTGTTGGCGGCCATCTTGGCGGACGTAGCGAAAGCGGCGGCGCGGCTTGCGGGGTTGGCGATGCGGGTGGTGGCTAGTCTGAGCGGAATCGATCCCTTTGACACGAGAAGAGATGGCCACATGTGTGTCGAGTTCTTATTGCGGAGCAACCCTTCTCCAGAATTTGATACCTCCAATCCTCTCGTGGTGTCGTTGAAACGACTTGCCAGATTAGGACTAGACGGGAGTTCCTCTGGCTTCAGCCACACTTTGTAACAGCCCGTTTAGCCATAGAGCCAGCCAGCCACAGGAGGGGGAACTCTCCCTTGTCAACCTGGCTGCATTTCTCTCTCCTTTCTTATGAACTTGTTTGTCTTGTCATTTTATTTATCAACTTATCCGCGTTTGGTGTCCAGACATGGCATCAAAATAATTGCTCGTTCTCCTCTACTTATTTTCACCTCCACCCACTCATCATGACGGTTCGCGTAATAAGGCTTTTTGTGTAAGGAATGCCGTGGGATGGCCACAGGCTTGTGCATTGAAAGAAACTGAGTATCTCAGCACTCGAGGGAGACCAATTCATTTAATACCATAAGGCCAATTAACGCCAAACATGATTCGCTTCTGATCATACCTTACAGAGCCATCTTCTCGTGCTTGAAAGGCTTCTTGCCCTCTCCCTCGCCGTACGCCGAGGAAACCTGTCCATGTCCCCTGACCTTATATTTGTAAATCATCAGCCCCTCCAACCCAACAGGACCGCGAGAGTGGATCTTGTTAGTGCTGATGCCGACCTCGGTGCCGAAGCCGTAGCGCATGCCGTCGGCCATACGAGTGGAGGCGTTCCAGTAGACACCAGCCGCATCAACCGAGTTCATAAACTTCTCGGCTTCCTGCTCGTCGGATGTCAGAATGGCATCGGTGTGCTTGGAACCGTGGGTGTTGATGTGCTGGACAGCCTCGGCCATGGAGAAAACAGTCTGAACGGCGATATCGAGAGAAAGAAACTCGGTGTCATAGTCAGCGTCCTTCGCATCCACCACCCTCGCAGCAGCGCCGCTCGAAAGCTTGGATATCAGGACTTCCTTGGACTGACGATCGCAATGCAGCGTTACGCCCTTGGCGATCAAAGCTTCCGCGACGACGGGGAACGACGTCTCGAGAGCGGATTCTTGTACCAGCAGAGTCTCGACACTGTTGCATGCGGCGGGGTAGCTGGTCTTGGAGTCGACAACGACATCTGCGGCCATCTTCGCATCTGCGGAGCCAGTGAGGAAGATGGAGCACAAGCCGTCGGCGTGGCCGAGTACTGGGATCTTGGTGTTTTCTTTGATGTAGCGGACCAGTTCGTTGGAGCCACGAGGGACGACGAGGTCGATGTACTGGTCGAGGGCCAACAGCTGGGGGATGACGTCGCGGGAGCTGACGAGCTGGACGGCCGAGTTGGGGACCTTGGGCTTCTGGAGATTCTCCAGAGCGGATGAGATGACCTGAGAGATGGCTACGAATGACTCGGTGGACTCCTTGCCTCCCTTCAGAATGGCTGCATTGCCGGACTTGATGGCCAAGGATGCTATGTTGGCGACAACCTCGGGGCGAGCCTCGAAGATGATGAGAAGGACGCCGATAGGGCAGGTCACCCTCTCAAGGATGAGTCCGTCGTCCAGCTTTGTCCTCAAAGTGACCTTTCCAACTTTGATTTGTCAAAAAGATGCGAATCCCGGGGTTTGATATGAGAATCGCGTACCTGGGTCCTCCAGACCCCTCACATCCAGTATACCCTTGAGCATGTCCTCAAACTTGCCCTTCTTGCCCAGGTCCAGGCGAGAAACCAAACTCTGGGTTAGTTGGCCATCGGCAGCGGCCTTTCGGGCAAGCTCCAAGTCGCGCGAGTTTGCAGCGAGAATCTCATCCTTGGCCTGGGCGAGGGCGGCGTGGATGGCCGTGAGAGCATCGTTGCGAGCTTCGACGGGGAGCGTAGCGAGGGCGTGGGAGGCCGACTTCGCACTCTTTGCGCAATCAACTGGGGAAGCGTTGGTCAAAGACATGGTGTGATTGGAAGCGAAAGAAAGTGCAAAAAAGGGAACGAAACGTCTTGAATCAATCAATGTAACACTTTTTGCGCTGGGCATCGAGTGTGAGTGAGTCAGTTCGTGAAGCCCCTAAGGTACAATTGACCCCCCCAAGCCCCGCGAGGACGCCACTGGACGTTGCAAGAAAATTGGAGCCCCGCACTCCGATCTTTCGGGTTTTAAGGCAGGCAAGGTAGGTTTGAGTTGAAGTGAAATTAACTTTGCCAATGCCGCTGGCATTCTGTCAATTCGATAAGCTTACTCAGAGCCGAGGAAGTTCAACTTAACCGCAAGAGCCTCATTTACATCATTTCTACCAGACCAAAGCCCAAAGTTGGAAACGAGGTCCATTTAGTTTGCAGAGGAACCGAGTTGCAGGGATCTGCAGCGGGAATGGCTCCGCTAAGCGTAACCGGCCACTGACCGCCCTGGAGAGAGGTCGTCGATTCCATTGCGACTTTGTGTCGATTGCGCCCTAGTTCGACAACTTCAAACACCTTCCCAGAATTGCCACCTGTCTGAACTGGGGTTTCTCCCAAGGAGACTCCGCCCTTGTTGCAAATGCAACCGCAACAATGCTTGTCCCGAGTGGCAGTTGCTCTTCGTCCCTTTCAGTTTCGGAGAGTTTGCGACGGCAGTTGCCCTGAAGCTTCGTCCTCTTCTCGTCTCATCTCAGCCCTTGTCATCTCACCTCCTTCATGTCAAAAAAAACCAGACAGAAAGCTTCTTAATTTATCACCAATCCCTCGTCTCAGATGGAAGGGTTTCGCCAAGAAATGCAAGCCATATGTAACACATGCACCCCGTGGGCCGACTCCCGTCTCTCTGAGGATACTGACAGACACCGCGTGGGAGAAGTAGTCTTCGCAGAGGACCTGCCTCTTCCGTCACGATAAGAGACTCGCCCTCGATAAGAAACCAGCGGACCAAGGCCGGATCCTTCCAAATTAGCTAGCCAGCTTCAAACCCCAACAGGCCAAATATTTGCCGACTACGGTGCCGCTTGACTAAGCTATGCGCGCATAGTGGGCGGAAACCGAGCTTCAGATGACCAGACAAAAACAGTCTGGCGCCGCAAGTGCTGAATTCGAACAGTCCGCCCCAAATGCACGAGTTACTCACGAGTCACTGGATGCTTTCGCGGGAGCGCGCGCACACTCTCGCGGCTTGCGCTGGTGACTCTGTATCGAGTTCATAAGCAATCGACGGATCGTAGAGCATTGTATGTGACTTTTTATCACCCTCGAAGGCCCACTTTCGAAGTTAGTCCACTGAGGCAAGGCATCTCGCCGCTCGAAACATCGGCTGTGGACAGCCGAGCTCGGTCTCGATCCGCTCGCGCACTCCACCGAGGCGGCGATGGCACTTAGCCGATGGGAATGATTTCAATGACAAGTCTCTCTTCTTGCTTCCCCCCCTTTGGGTGTGGGGGGATTTAGGGAAAGGAAGGCCGACTGGAACACCCGGTGCAGCACCCGATTAAAAGAAGGCCAGGCCCCCGGTTCATTATCTTTCGTCATCACGCTCGCCCTTCCCCATCTTCTGATGTGTCAATAATACTTTTTTCTCTTCTTGGCGTGGGTTCTTGGGGGACGTTGAAAACTCCCTTCTCTCATTCTTAGCACCAGCTACTGTTGCGCGCTGCCGCTGCAATTCACATCTTGTTTCCCTCAAGTCGTGAGATTCGGCACCGACCTCGGCCAGGAAAATAGAATACAACCATGAATCCGTCGCGCGATCCGGGAAAGGACCCTTTTCCGCCGGAAACGGCTTCTGAGCAGAGGGAAGAGCAGAGCCTGACGAGCGGAAGCGAAGATGAGATCACAGAGATCGGCCGCGCGGAGGATGGGTCCGGAGAATCGCCGGAGCCCGCCCCGGATGCGGACCCATCTGCTGCCGCTGTCCAGACCCGATCTCGAGCCTCTTCGACCCGCTCCCGTGCGCTGTCCATCGTTCCCCGATCAAAACGCCGAGGGCTGTTCGGGCAAGTTGCCCTCATTCCGGAGGTAGACCGTCCGTATGATTACACCAATAGAACAAAATGGACAATCACTTTGATTATTGCCCTCGCAGCAGCTGTGGCCCCCATGGGATCCTCCATCTTTTACCGTAAGCTCACATCATGAGAACCGGCCCCCATGTTGAGCTCACTAACACGCAAAAACAGCCGCCCTCCCGCAAATGTCTGAGGAGTTCGGCGTCTCACCAACGATAACGAACCTCTCGGTAGCCTTCTACATGCTCGCCATGGCAATCTTCCCGCTGTGGTGGTCGTCTTTCTCGGAAACCCTCGGCCGTCGCACAATCTACCTCATCTCCTTCGCCCTCTTTGTCGTCTTCTCCATCCTGAGCGCCGTGAGCGTCAACATCGAGATGCTCATCGTCATGCGCCTCCTCGGTGGCGGCGCCAGCGCGAGCGTCCAGGCCGTCGGTGCCGGCACCATCGCCGACATCTGGGAGCCTCGCGAACGCGGCCGGGGCATGAGCATCTTCTACCTGGGACCCCTGTGCGGACCCTTATTCGCACCCATTATCGGCGGTGGCCTCTCGCAGCGCTTCGGCTGGCAGTCCACCATGTGGGCGCTCGCCATCTACGGCGGGTTGGTGCTGGTCATGATCCTCTTCTGCCTGCCCGAGACTCTCGCGCGGCCGAAGCCGCCCGCTCCTCCCCAAACCGAGAAGAACGGGCTCGCTCGCACCAAGACGACAGAGTCGGTCAAGGTGCACACCAAGAAGGCGGCGGCGCTGCTGAAGAAGTTCTTCCTCGACCCCCTCTCTGTACTGCTCTACCTGCGCTTTCCGCCGGTGATCGTCACCGTGGCCTTTGCAGCCATCACCTTCGGCGCCCTCTTCTTCGTCAATATCTCCGTCCAATCGACCTTTTCAAAGGACCCTTACGGCTTCAACCAGCTCATCATCGGTTTGTTCTACTTCCCTGCTGGTCTTGGTTACTTCCTCGCCTCTATCCTGGGCGGCCGCTGGCTCGATCTCATCATGGCGAGAGAAGCGAAGAAAGCGGGTCGCTACGACGCCAACGGCAAGCTTATCATGCTACCGGAGGACAGAATGCGCGAGAACGCCTGGATTGCCGCGACGGTGTACCCCGCCTCTATGATATTCTATGGCTGGGTGGTCGAGAAGGGTCTCTTCTGGTTCGTGCCTTGCATCGGCCTCTTCACCTTTGGAGTCGCCTCGATGCTTGTGTTGTAGGTCTACAAACATCCCGTCTCTAACCGCCAGGCTTCATGCGGTGCTGCTGCAGTTGCTTTCTTATCATGTCCAGCCCGGCTAACCATAAGTCCTCTCACTTAGTGGCGCCGCCACCACAATGCTTACAGAATTTATGCCGAAACGCAGCTCTGGCGGCGTAGCGGTCAACAACTTTGTCAGAAACATCTTTAGCTGCATCGGCGCCATCGCGGCGCAACCCGCTATCGCCGGGATCGGCAACGGGTGGCTCTTTACGATACTGGGTATCTTCACGTGGATCACGGGTTATCTATGTGTCTGGATACTGAGGAAAAAGGCTCCTGAATGGAGAAAAGATATGGATCGGGCGTTGAACAAGTAACGCGCCTCTGATTTTTTTTTGAGGAAATCGTTCGCATCATCACTTAGCGCGCCCGCAGGATACCACCACATGACGGCACAGCGCCAAATGCAGTTGAAGCTTCTTTGATAAAAGTTTTTTTTGCATTGTTTGTTTGCAATACCTGTCAAACCATTCCGTATGCCACCACGCCATGACGCTTCGATGCCGGCCGATGTACAAAAAGAATACAGGGAGAGGAGGAAAAAAAAAGGAGGAATTTTTTATTGACGTCATTTTGTAGAGCGAACTTCAGGAAGATTCTTGGGTGTTAACACCCCTCTCGGCGCAGTATTTGGTGACTTCCTTACGCAGCGTCTCCTTCTGTCTCGAGACGAGGTCCATGACGTCCCGCATCTCCTCGCCGAGGTCCCACTCGCCCTCGCGACCGCCGACCTCCGTGTACAGGTTCTCCATCTCGGTCAGGACGGCCTCGAGCTGGTTGGGGAGCCATGTGACGATGGGACTGCCGCCGGTAGCCGTCGGGTGGCTGGTGCGCTTGAGGATGTACTCACGCGCGAAGCACCAGTGGCGCCAGCGGAAGTCGCGGACCTGGTGGAGGATCAGCAGCCACAGCCGACGAGTCTCCTTGATGGCCTCCTTGTCATCGTCGCTGACGCTGACGCTGACGCCGGCGGCGGCGGTATGGGGTACGAGGAGGGCGGCGTGCTTGAGGCCCAGCTCGAGGGAGCGGTCCTTGACGTGCAGCAGGAACTGGCGGTGGTTGGAGGGCCGGTAGGAGCGGAAGTCCTTGAGGATCTCGGTGAGCGGGGTGTCGGGCATGGGCACCTGGAGGAGGTTGTCCATGAGGGGCACGATGGAGTCGTTGGCGCCGGACTCGCCGCGGAAGGACATGGGCTTGTCGTCGTTGACGCCCTCGTAGACGACGCCGTTGGGGAACATGCTCTGGCTGGTGATGCCGAAGATGAAGGTGCGGAAGCTGGTGTAGCTCTGCGGGCGCGACTTGTCCCACATGGTCTCCATGGTGTTGTTGATCTTGCGCAGGGAGCCGAGGACCTCGGACAGGCCCTGGTTGAGAGAGGCGCGGTCGACGGAACCCGCGCGGGACAGGCAGCGGAGAGCGGCCACCGTGCCCTTCACGAGGGGGCCGGTGTTCTTGACCATGTCGATGTGGACGAGGACGAAGCCTGCCTCGGAGGACTTGGGGTCCAGGCCGTGCTCGAAGGCGCGGATGAGGCGGATGTTGTCGTAGTCCATGCCCTTGGAAGGATCCTCAAGGCGGTAGTTGTAGAGAGCGTAAGAACCGGCATACTCCATCCATGGCTTGAAGCCGGTGCTGTGTGGTGTTAGTACGCAAGGCTTAACATGAGTTGGGGAGTGAAACCGGGTGGCGATGTTGCGAGGAAGGAATTTGGGAGAAACTTACAGCTCAGCACAACGAGCAATTGGCAGTGAAATGTTCTTGGGAAGAACCTGACGACCGAGACCGTATTCCTCGCCCCGGACGAAGCGCTCATGACAGGGTTCGAGAAGGTAGGCAGAGGCGAGGAAAGAGTAGTCGCGGTAGAGTGCGTTCATGAGCGGCAAGTTTTCCTTGTACTTGTCGATGTGTTCGGTGAGGTTCGGGAACTCGTTCTCGACGACGTCACCCAGTTTGGACGAAGCCAGGTAGCCCGGGGTGCCATCGAGCTTCTTGACAGGCATGTTTGCCAAGATGTCCTCGAGAGGGGCGAACTCGGAGGGCAGCACGGCGACGGGATCCGCACGGGGCAGGAAGCCGCGGGTGGTGGAGACCATGAAGGCCGGGAGGGAGTTGTCCTCAGGCCGGGTGTCGTCGAGGACGGGAAACGGGGCGGTGTCAAGGGAACCCATTGTGCAATGAATGAATGACTGGGGTCGAACGCGGGGGCGGGTAAGTGTGGAAGCGAAAAGGAGGGTAGGTTGAGTATGTGTGTGTGGGTTGTGTGGGTTATGTGATGATGATGGTGTATAATGTATGTTGTGAGTGTGCGTATTGGGTGGCTTGTTTGGGAGCGTCCGTGTAAGTCGACTTACACGGGTTGGCAGGGGTGATGTATAAGTGATATAAGTGATATGGCTATGTAAAGGAGCGGGGGAAAATCGTAGAAAAAGTCGGGGTCCAGTTCCGTTCGAGTGCGGAAGATGTTTCTTGGTGCGGGTGCTGTGATGAGGATGAGCT
Source organism: Colletotrichum agaves (assembly GCA_036785465.1). Lineage (NCBI taxonomy): Eukaryota > Fungi > Ascomycota > Sordariomycetes > Glomerellales > Glomerellaceae > Colletotrichum > Colletotrichum agaves. The sequence goes on along the minus strand of JAXISO010000079.1, from coordinate 98,952 downwards.
CAAGTTCGGATTGCTGAGCCAGCCGCCACTTCGGCGACGTATATACTAAGTGGCCGGAACAGGTCCGGCCTCGAGATATGAGGGCGAGGAACAGATTCCGGCCTCAGTGAGGGGTTACCTCCCTCCGAAAAAGACATGACACGAAGCCCCTCCCCCCGTTCCGCCGTCCGTCCGTTTCTGTTTGTCATATCATCCTAATCTCTGGTCACACGGGTCTTCAGGGCGTGAAAGGCACATCGTTTCCACCCTCTTTCTGCCGGCCACGACCTTGTATCTGTATGTCTGAGAGGCTGTTGCCCATGATAGCCGCTGGTTGCCCCCCCCTCTCACGTCCCCATACGCTGGCCCGTAAAAGGCCTAGGTTCAGATTTCCTCATCTGACCTTCTTGTTGATAAAGAAAATAACAAGAATGGGTATTGGACATCGTTTACGGTTGATATCCAGTGTGTTGCTGTCTGCATCTTGACATTTTTTGTGGTTCTGGGGCACGGTGCAGACGGAGTTGGAGTCTCGAGTTGGTGGGGCGGGTTTGACCGATTCTGGCCGCTCCGTGGCTGGAGTTTTGCGGCTCAGCTCGTATTTCTTGGCACGGACTTCCAGGTTAGATTGAGTGGCTGAGACACTAACAAGTTCCAGACGTATGTTAATAGAAAGCTGTTAGAGAGATAATAAGAAAGGACAGTCGTTGTATTGATGAGTGCTCTGCCATAAAAATGCTTGTCTGTTGAAGACGTAACCTTGTGCCCTCAAGTCCGGTAATTTCAATGCGTCCGAAAAAGTCAAATCTGCGTGTGCTCGGCCGATTGCCCGTCATGCCAAGTGAATGCCATCATCATCAAACTCGTGCCGAATCATCCGTCGTCCATCGTAGAAAGTCATTATCCTCCACTACAGCCATCTTCCCATTCTGCAAGGGCAGCTTGGTCAACACTCCCGAAAGTGACTATGGCCGCAAAATTCGCGTCACCACTGGCTCATTACCGGTGCTTTTGTGAATGCCGCTGTCACGTGGCAACAACGATAGCAGCAGTAACGGCAGCAGGAGAACAACCAAGTAAACCTGGGTGCTCAAGCCAAGCCAAGGGCTCGGTCTATCAAGATATAAGTCTTGGGAGTTTCTTGAGTGACAGGATACTCACGCTGTTTTGCCACGCTGTTTTGCACATACAGCTCAACTAGTGCATCATCTGGAATGCATCGTCTGCCTCACGAACGAGAAACATGTTGGAGCGGTCGGGGCCGCTGCGCGACTCACGGCGTGCTATCAGGACCTGTAACGATTCATCGCCGTCCAAGTCCAGCCCCTCCTCTGCATTCGCCGTCTCATCTTGAGGGCTGACGAAAGGCTCCTCAACCTCGAAGGATGTAGCTTCCTCCCAGCCTTCAGAGCCCGAACGTTCGGCTTCAGAGGCGGAGGCTTCATCTCGTGCCTTTACCGGTGCCTTTGCCGGGGTGCCATCTTCATAGACGTAAGCGGTAAACGTCTGAGTGAGGGTCGTCCTGCAACGCGTACCAGTCGTAGTAGCCGTTCCATATGCGGTGGTAACGGGATCGCGGGGACCAGAGCCTGCGTTTGTTAGAAAGGGACTGGGGACAATGGGACCTACATCGGGATTGTTGGAAGCCGGCGGGTTCACCGGGTTCGAAACGATGGGTGGCACAGAGGCAGGGAGGCTAACGGCCGGGGGATTCGCCGACTGCACCGGGGACGGGCGGACGGAACCCGCAGATGCGGCGGGCACGGCGTTGCTTGCTGCGTTGGACGGAAGCTGGCTGGCGCCGCCGCTCGGAGAGTTCCCGCCGGCCGAAAGGATGGACGTGAGCTGGGTTTCAATCGACTGAATGAGCTTCAAAAGATCTTGCAGGGCCTGTTGTGGGATCTGGATGGTCTGCCTCTTCGCGATGACGATATCCACGGAATCAACGTCGTCTGTCGTGTCTCGACTGGGTCTCTTGTGACTGGTGCTGTAGTTGTCAAGGAATTGGCCAAGTTGGTCATTGAGATCTCCGAGTTCCTCCGTGAGAGCTCGAGTCGAAAGGTGAGGCCCAAGTTGAGCGGTATCAATGTCGGATCGTCCACGGAGGATAGCGCTCGACGCGCCCTGAAAGGCGACGTGGAGAACGACGCCGGCGTGAATAATCTTGGTGAAGAAATGCATGTTGGAAAGTTCGCAGTGAGTGATAAGTTGGGTCAAATCGAGAGACGCAGCTATCGAGACTTCTCGAGCTCATGATATAGGCTTGTGGCGTTGCGACCGATATAAACATAGCAACGCATTCCAGTCGGCGACAACTTGCCGCTGATGCAAATCCATTCCTCTCATTGAGGGATTCCTTGGTAAATGGCTGGCCAACGGTGCTTTTACTAGGAAAGATGGTGGGCGTTGTCTCTCCCGTATTAGGCATCCTGCGCCTGGAGCGTCTCGAATGCGATGCTGTAAGACACTTGAATATTTCGTTTCTCGTATCGGCTGCGCATTGCCAGTAGAAGAAGGTAATATCCAACGGCTTGTATGATGGTGGGTCTTAAGGGGAAAAAGGTCGAGAGCGTGACACAAAACAGCGCGATCAGGAGTCCTTTAACGGAAAAAACTCCAGATTGTGGAGCGTTGTAGGCATCGGGGTGGTTTCGAATACGCAAGACGAAGTCTGTGTTTTGGATAACGACAGTAGATCAGTCAGTCGTTCGTGCGAAGCTCAATGGCGGTGATGATCAGCCGTAAGCGTTGCATGACACAGTCAGAGCAGACACGTCCTTCTGGTGGATTCGGGGTACCGATCAAGAACGGGGGAGTTGTGGTGGATGGAGATAGTGTTCGCGCGGATGCGATGAAACGAGACAGGATAGCCCGTTGCAGGTCGGATTCTGAATGTATGTCGCCACTCTTCGTCTTGACCGCTAAAGATACAATATTTTCCCCGCTCTTCGCCCGCGGGAATAATCAGTGATGCGTTGCCATCGCCCATCCTATTCAGTCGAGTGAAGCGGAACAGAGCAATTCCTCTCGATATGAACGAAGATTGAAGATCTTCGATTACTCTCCTCAGGATGTAAAGCGATTTTCAAGATTACGTCCGGGAATATAGCGAGACCAACGAAGCGCTTCTTCTTCTTCTTTCGTGTGATTCATGCGGCGTGGACGGATTAGCCGGGGCTGAGCTCTCATTCAGGCTTGCGCCACGCCACTTGGCTTTCTGTTTTCTGTTCGTGTCGGGTCGGGATGTTCAACCCTCGGAAGTTCGATTGGCTCTCGTCAAGTTGGGGGTGGTAGCAATTCTTGTATCCATCTGACAGGGAAGTGTGACCACAAAAGACGCGGGAGGTTTGACTGCCCCTTTCCCACGATGTTCAGGGTTTCCATTCCCAACTGTCTGCAAGCGCTTTCGCCGTCCTGTCCGTTCTTGTCATAGTTAAGGTTATTGAGCTTGTGCATGCATATCTTTTTTTTTTTTTTAAAATAGTACGGATAGAGTAGGTGGCTTTTCGAGTTCAATGACTTGACCGCAGTGGGGTTTTCGTTGTTGCGGTTGCTCGGAATGTCAAATTGATGAAGCGAATGCTCAAATGATCCAAGCAGGGAAGGCAGATTGCGACGGTTCTTCGTCGCCCAGGCGCCCACATGGGCGCGCCCACGATATCCCAACCCAGACTTGGTTGCAGTCCCTCTGGTTTGGTGTCTGCCATTCACTTTCGGGCCTAGCTTCTCCCTGCTGCTCGGTGATGCTCCTGAATCGGCGCACTCGTGATTACGGCGGTTGATTTGAAGAGAATGATGAAATGCTGGTTAGCTGCTCCGACGCCTGAGGTTCCCATGTATTGATGATGCAGCAGAAGCGGCAACCTGGAAGGCGATCGGTGAGAATGGCAGGTTTAAATGGTCAGAGTTGACGCTCCAGCCGCCAGCCAAGCGTGGAGCTGAGCCGTGGATTGCAATGATGTGTTAGCTTGAGACTTGATCGCAATCCCCTTGATCCTCGCCGACCGAGTGTCCGAACCCCTGACCCCGCGGTAACTTTCTGCAGGTGCGCCTGAAATAACGATCACGACGGTATGCGTGGCTTGTCGTTGCCATCCACAGCGCATTAGCCGGCTAACATCAAGTCCATGGCTTTATGGTGATGCTGAAGACTGGGTGCATCCTTCGTCGTGCTCAGGCAGGCGATGGCCCGTAGACATGTGTATATTTTTACATTGTGGTTGCGATCAGAGTTGCAGGACATGAAGTCTGGGAAGGCCATGGATCATCGTACGGTGTCCCGCGAGGTTGTTGTGGGGAGTGCAAAAGGTAGCGTGCTAATTATCGCCACTTTTCGAGTCAAGCCATGCCCGAACAAGAAAGAGGCAGCTAGCCTTGTCGGGAGGAGTTGAAGTGTTTCGCCCTCGCCCTGACAATGGACTGGCAGACAGGACGAAAAGAGCTGTTTGGCCTGTCTGATGGGGCGAATGCAGATTGCACCTCATGGATTAAGGTATCGCCTGAAGCATGGAACACCGAGCAGGTTGAATGAGAGACAAAGCCAAACGGGCGAGCGACTGGGCCGTGGAGAAGACGGAGGACGGGAGGAGGTGGCTTCGGACGACGAGAAAGGAGTCGGGAGGAAGAGGTGTGTGTATGTATGTGTGTGTGTGTGTGTGTTGCTGAGGTTAGAAGCCCAAACATCCAGTAAGATGCGTCAAGTTAGGAAGGAAAGGTCGTCCGGTCCATGTTGCTTGCCTCTTGCTATTGCTGTCTCTGTCGCTGTCGTGGGTGGCCCGGCGGCGGAACCGGAGGGCGCCGCGGTACGTATATGTCTTTTGATTGGCAAGATGAGGGATGTACCTCTCCCGCCAAATTGTACTTCCAACGCGATGCGCGATGCCCTGCGTGCTGCACCCCTTCTGCGCATACGATAGCTAGATGGGCTTGTACCCCTGTACTTCTGGAAGGGGAAAAAATCCACCCGCACATCCCTTTTGCGGCCACGGGCCCCCGAATGGACCTGGCTTTCGCTTACCCACAACTGCGGCGCTGCCTGCTGCGTGAGAGGAAGCGAAAGCTGGAGGTCAATTCTTGACGGGAGCGAAAGTGAGAGCCCAGCACCACGCACCCAGCACCGCACCGCACCGCACCCAACCCAGCATGAGAACTGTTTATTGTCACGCCGCCTGGTCTGGCACTCTCTCGAAAATGAGACGCCAAACTTACCAGATGGACTCCCCCATAAAATAAAAATTCTCTCCTCTCCCACGTCAGTCCTTCCTTCCACCCTCCCATTCCATCCATCGTCACTGCAGACCATCACCATATCGCCGTCGACCCGACCTTTGCGAGTCGCCGCACGCGAAATAATCTGCCACCGGAATCCGCACTTCACCGCACCGCAACGCAACACACCCGCCCCAAAACCTTGCCAACACCTTGCCCACCGGATCACATCTGTGGCCATTGGATGACCGGCCCGACCGCCACACCATCCATCAAAGCAACAGCTCTACTTCCGACAAAGCCAACGCTTCCTCTACTTCAGCTCCCCGTCGCCTTCTCTTCGAACTTTCGCCCTCTTCCTTTCCCCCTCAACGCTCCATCCTCCTAACCATCATACACATTCACCAACCCAACCCCGAATCCATCGAAATGGCTTCCGCGAGTGTCAGACGCAAGTCGACAGGAGGCAAGGGCGGCCTTGTCATCACCCTCACCGTCAGTGCCGGAAAGCTGAAGGAGATTCTGGAGCCCAGTCCCGTCAAGGAAGACTCTCCAGTTAAGATGGACGTGGAGGAGGCAAACGACATCAAAGAGAACCAAGAGACGCAAGACTCTCCCGCAACGTCGACGACACTACCGGCCCCTGCTGCCACGAACGGCGAGAATGCCTCCGACTCCAACCCTGCTACCCCAGCCGCTGGCGGAACCCCTGCACCAACCTCTATGGGACCTCCTCCCGACGGAGTCAAGAGGAAGGGCACCAAAAGAGGTGCTGGTGCTGCCAATGGCCTGGGACCTGACGGTCAGCCTAAGGTGCGAGGCAAGCCTGGTCCCAAGAAGAAAGCTAGACTGTATGTTGTTCCGTTGTTCATCCGCATCTATCCTTACTTAATTAATCACAGGGAGGACGGTACAATCGACCCGAATGCCCGATCGGGCGCCGCCGGACACAAGTTGGGTCCCAAGGCAAACATGGGAGCTATCAACGCGGGCCTCCGAGCCCTCGATCGGTCCGGGAAGCCCTGTCGCAAGTGGGCGAGGGGCGGCTTTACATTGAAGAGCTTCACGGGTATCGTGTGGGAGGTGCCTAGGTGGACGGCACCGCCCAAATTCGCGCCCGAGTCCACTACCGAAGAGTCAGCCGCCGCTTCCGCCGACAGCAGCACCAAGGAGAACAAGGAGAACAAGGAGGACGACCAAGTCAAGAGCGACGCCAATAGTGCCGTCAACAGCGGTGCCGATATCGAGATGCGTAGCGTGCCGGGCAGTGTGCCCGCTAGTTCCCCGGCCCCGATGGCGATTCCCGCCGCGTCATAGACAGCCCGTAGCGTTTACTTTTCTTTCGTCTCCCATGTTCACAATGACTCAGTCGATGTGGTCTTTGGGATGTATACAATAGCTCGGAGTTGGGTCGCAGAAAAAAAGTTTAGGGGTCGGACAGCATTTGGCAGAGGAATATCTGCCTCCGGGCTGCAGTCCTCGGATCACACCTCTTAAGCGGCATTTGGCCGCTGGCGTTCAGGAAACTCGGTAGGTTGGTTCAGCACGGTAGCTGCCAAGGAAATGGCGTTCACATGGACAGACACAGAGTGTACCGTGTACACTACGAAGTGGTGGATGCAGGAGGAGTCTCGTTGGGCAATAGAATTGAAGTTATCTCACAAAATTATCCATCATGGCTACGATGTGTTTGCATGTAAAATTGTGGAACTCGACAAGACTCGCCAATGGTTTAATGCTGAGACCTCGTATTAAAAAGTTTTACTCGACGAGTTGAATCAGGATGAGCGATAAGGCGACTGATTCCGCAGAGTGAAGCAACTGAGGTTTGCGGTCCATCTGCATTGAGTCATTCCAATTTTGAGCGGTGGCGGCAGGGCTCTATCGTTTGCTTCATTGTCATTCATTCAAGACTTGCCATTAGCATGCTTGCTACCTTGCGTCGCGCCTACTGCCGCCGTTTGATATGCTAGGAGTGTGATCGGTCTGTTGATCCGGTTCAAATGCATCTCAACTGAACGTTGGCGATAATTCAGGTGCATGGTGCAGACCAGTAATTACGAGTCGCAGACGGCTGCCGGCGTCGTTGTTGTGGTTCAGCAGTGGCCGAGGGCATGTGGAAATCCACCGTCGGCAAGGCGGGAAAAATGCATTTGTGCCCTCCTTGCACGATTCCCCCATCCAGCCCATTTGCTTCCTTCGATGGAAGAGGCCGGGACCAAAGGACGTTGGTGTCAAACATGGATCTTAGCTAAGCAGGGGGGCTGGGAATCGAAGAGCCCCGTATGGATGAGTAAGGGACAGTGCCAGCTTCGGTTTGGTCTCACTTTTGAACTGTGCGGCACCTGAGCCGGTATGACGCCATGGAATGCTCCCCCGTCTTCTCAAGATTCAGGTGCGTGTCGGCTCTTTTAAGGCCACATCTCTGCACATTGATAGGTAGATGATTCTAGTTCGAGGGGTTTCCGTTGAAGATGGTATCGCTAGGATACTCCTAAGATTTATTGTATTGCGCAGGTAGCTCACTGGACGACATGTCCATGATGTCTTTGTCTCTGTTAGGTTTTTTCAAAGGACCCAAGTCAGCGACCCGATAAGACCATCTAGCCTCCGTTGCACTAGCAAACCCTGGCAAGTCCTGGCTGCAGTAGGGGGTCTGCTGTGACTGGCCCCGTTTGGCGCCTCAACTGCTCTACTAGGCTCTGACAATGACCTGCTCTCGTGATTGATTAGCGGCATCTTGCCCTGGAACGACGGCGGGCACGCTCGGGACAAGCCAAGGCCAGCAGCAAAACAACCGCCTATTATTTCGTCCGGGCGCTGGACAGCACATCCGCCACACCGTACCACGCACGGATGCAACTCTCCACGTCCCGTCCGCTACCTACCATTCCCCTTCCTTGCCAGCACCTGGGGCTGCCAACTGCGGCCAGTCCTTGTACCTCACCCTCGCCCTGTACTGTACCTCCGCCCCATCTCCACACCTGCCGACCTGGAGCGATAGCACCCGACCTCATTCCAACCCCATCTTCTCGATCTTCCATCACCGCGTTATCATGATAATCGAGCAGCTCTGCGCCGCTCCTTAGCACTGACGAGCACCTTCTCTCCCGTGCTTCCTCAAATTCTCCGGCAGAGCGAAACTAGGCCTTGACTGTCCCGACACTACCTCGAGGTCGCCCACCAACACACCACATCGTCATAGTGCGAACCGCTCTGAACCTCCGTCTCAGCACGCTATTCCGACGCCGATTGCTTATTTGGCACCCCGACGAGCTCCTCTAGAGCCGACCGCCTGCCTGCATCTACCGCCGAATCGAACAGACCTCTGCCGAAGACCCTTCAAAACCGCTGCCACATAACTTTCCTGGGAAGCTCGGATTGCGGCTTCTCGGGGCTCTGCGAAGCTCCTAGAACGTGATACGTGCGCCGAGCTCGCAGCCGCCGCTCTCTTCTACGATCCCGACCCCTCCGATCATGACGAATCCGTTTCATGGTACTTCGCGTTATACAGACTCCAACACTCCTTCCGGTGGCTCTGGTCTCCTCCCACGACGCTTCTCCTACGCTTCAGTCGCTTCAGGCCCGCCACCAAACTCTAACCCACCTTACCTCTCCCATCCCGGTCGAACCTCGGTCATCTCTCATATCTTGAACTCCTCTGACGACATCACCTTCGAACCAGCCTCCAGCAGCTACGATCCGAATTGGGCAGGCGATATGGAAGAGGATACCAACGGCGTCAGCCTCAACGGGGGGTTGTCAGGACGATATGCGCGGGGTTCCCAGGTCCCCTCCTTCTCGAGGGTATTCGATATGTTCATGTCAGCCCCGTCAAGTGATTTAACGGGCATCGCAAGTGCACATGGGAACGGCTTTTTTGTTCCATCGTACTTGGCAGGATCGACCTACGTTCAGCGGCTGGAAGACGCGCACTGGGCGAAAGTACAGGCACAGAAGGAGTCTCAGGCTGCCCAGGTGCAAGCTGCGGGAAACCTGACAACAAGCGCGAGCAGCGTCAGCCTTCACAGCAAGCCGGCCTCACACCGCGGCGTTAACTACGACGTGATTGAAAAGCCGCCCGCATTTGAGGAAGACGAATCATTAACCCCGCTGCCGACCAGATGGAACCGAGACGACAAGTACGGAACTTTGGATATCTTGTCGGATGGGCTGGAAGTCAGGTACATTGGTCCTAGGGGCCAGACAGAACGTGACCACGAGGCGTTCAGCATACGTGCCGACCATCACATGCCACCGCAGTGCGGCATCTACTACTTCGAAATCAAGGTATTATCAGTAAAACGAGACGAGTACGTGTATGGGTTCTGGTGGCAACGAGTAATTTCTAACATTCGTAGTGTGACGATTGGCGTCGGGTTCTCGGCGAAAACCGTGGCGCTTTCAAGGCCGCCGGGGTGGGAGCCGGATTCATGGGGATATCACAGCGATGACGGGCATTTCTATGCTGGGCAAAACGGCGGAAAGGCCTATGGTCCAACGTTCACGGCACCTGATGTGATTGGATGCGGTGTCAACTTCCATACCGGATGTGCCTTCTTCACGAGGAACGGGAAAATGCTTGGTACGCGCTGGCTGTTTTCTTGAAGCATACTTGTAACTGACAGACTCTTACCAGGTACTGCTTTCCGCGAAATCGGAAAGGGAAGTAACCTCTATCCCACTGTTGGGCTGAAAAAGTCAGGAGACCATGTCCGTGTCAACTTTGGCCAGACACCCTTCGTTTTCGACATCGAGGGTATGATGACGGTTAGTTTACCACCATTTCTCTAACTTACGTTACTATTCTTGTTTAGCCCTGACATCGAGGCCCTTCGTGTCTCACATATCCTGATTCATACAATGCCTCGCCTCCTCTTCCACTCCCCTTTGCCGCCTCGGCCGCCCTCACCCCGACTTGGTTTGCTTGCGCCTGTTCTTGACTTTCTTCGGATGTTGGATATTCCAGATTCAGAGGCAGTTGTCTCGAAATCTCATACTAAGCATGTCCCTTTGCTGACCGGAAACTATACAGGCGGAAAAGACGCGGATCCAGAAGGAGATATCCGAGACGAGCACGGCACGTCTGGCGCCCCCGATGAACGAAACGGAGCTGATCCAGGCCCTGGTAAGTTATTTCCGCTAGTGCCGATGCAAACAGTTCTGACAGTTGAAAGGTACTTCAATTCTTGCAACATGACGGCTACGTAGAGACGGCGAGAGCGTTCGCGGAGGAGATCAATTCCGAGAAGAGGGCCTTAACATTGGACCCCGACGCTCCCATCGAGGGTATCAATGTGAAGGACGACGAGCACGCAAACAAGAGGCAACGTGAGTCGCAGAGCAAAGATAGTCTGGTGCGGCGACTGATGTTACACAGGTATTCGAAGGGCTGTGCTAGAGGGTGACATCGATAAGGCGCTCAAGCACACCAACGCATACTACCCCCAGGTTCTCAAGGACAATGAGCAGGTTTACTTCAGGCTACGTTGCCGCAAATTCATTGAGATGGTCCGAGCCGGTGCAGAAATGAGAGCAGCTTCGGAAGGCAAGAAGAGTAACGGTCATTCCACCGCCGATCTGAGCGCATCAGCCATGGATCTCGATCCTAACGGTGCAGAGAATGGCGCGTGGGATCAGATGGAAACGGAAGACTCCGAAGGCGTCAATCTCGGCGGCATCGAAGATCTCGAGTTGGCCACTCTACAGTATGGTCAGGTTCTTCAAGCGGAGTTCAAGAACGACCCCCGGCGGGAGGTTTCCAAACATTTGCAGGATATATACTCGCTACTCGCCTATAACAACCCGCTAAAGGAGAAAGACGTCGCCCATCTTCTTGACAGGAAAGGTCGCATAGCTGTGGCAGAGGAGCTTAACTCTGCAATCCTCTGTAAGTCAACGTTGTATATGGGAAGTCATATTTGCTAATTCGCGGGACAGTGTCCTTGGGCAAGTCGTCTCGTGCTGCTCTCGAGAAGGTGTATGCCCAGACAAGTGTGCTGCTGGACGATTTGCGAGAAAACGGCGGACCAGGCGCCTTTGTCTCGTTACAGGACGTCATCGACGATATCCCCAAGTCCCAGCCCTTTTAGGGGGACAAACTTGACCAGCATCAGCGAATCTAGGCTTATCGGGAAATCATAGAGGGTATTCCACTACTCCTGTGTGCGATTTAGAATATTGTCCTTCCACTCCACTTCTTCTTGACACTCATATTATCGGCGTCAGGCTTCGCTTTGGAGTGGGGAGTGTGACTACAGTCGGCTTTGAAGATCATTGCATTTGCTGAGGCGGCGGGCGGGTAGTTTACATAGGTCTTCCTTGGGGCGTCTGACGCCGCTGCATAAATGGAAATGTCATTATTCAAGTATCGCGACCAGCCCTTCCACTTTCACCAGTGTCTGCTCTGCGCATCGCCGTGACATGTTGCCCTGATACACAGGTTGTGTTGAGGGATTCTATTTAGTGCGTCGTGAAATAAGCCTATCGTCCAGTGAGTAGTCTACATGCCCTTTATAGAGGGGATCTTGGTATAATAAGAATACAGGCGTCTTACGCCCTTACAGGTTTCGGAAGCATCTTGCCACCAACTTGTTCCGATGCTTAACAAGAGCAGGAAACTCGTCGAGAGTCTCCGACAGCTGCCGGTCAACCCAGCCGAACTTCTCGTCAAGTAGCAGGTGGGTGTACGCAAATACAGAAGCATCAAACAACGTCGGCTCGTCACAACCGAAGAACCAGCCCCCGGTCTCTTCCAGCAACACAGCCAGGGCCTCGAAGGCGGCGCGCGCCTCGGCGTATATCCGCCTTGGATCGACCACGGCCGTCCGGTTCGTCTTCAGAATCTCGGCCTCGGCAGCGGACCGCACCTGATGCGCCAACGTGAGTCTCACCAAGGGGTTGTTGGAGGCCGGCTCGAAGTACAGGCGTGACAGCAGGGAGGCGTTCGCAGGGGAGAGGTAGAGGGCGTGTAGCCAGGCTGTGCGGACGCGGTTGTCGAGGAGGGATTGGTAGGCTTGGAGACGGCCTTCTGGGGGCGATGATGGTGATGGGCGTTTGGCGGTTGTGTGGTTGGATTGGGAGAGGGCCCAGGACTCCAGTTTGCTTCCGGCGGGGACAGGACGGGAGGGTATTGATGGTTGGAGGTAGGGTAGGGCGCCGGAGGGCGAGGCGTGATTTGTCGAGGGGAGAATGCGAAAGTCTGCGCCGGCTATCTTGAGGAAGGTCTGGAAAAGATGAGGTTAGCGGGGGTGTTGGGCTGGGAAGTCTTTGGTTAGTTGTTCCCACGGACCTGCCACTTTAGACATGAAGGGTTGAAGCTCGGTCGGCCCTTCGGGGCATCGTCTGCCGCGACGAAGACGTAGAGGATCGGGGTTTCGCCCGGAGAGGGACTGCGATAGGGAAGATCATTTGGTGGTAGGACGGCCAGGGGAAAGCGGCGGAAGAGGGCGGCGACCGGGGCGGGGACGTCGAACCAGCTTCTCGGGGTAGGCTCCGGCATGGTTGCGGTGACGCGCCGGGGGGGGGGGTTTCGGCCGGTGTAAGAGGGGAGGGAGGCCGGAGGAGGAAGGATTTTGGAAAGCGGAGCCCGGACCGGTGGAGGGAGGGTTGGTGGTCTGTGCTGTTCGTGCCCTTAGGATGAGGTGAAGTGAGGTACGTATCGTTTGAAGGAGGGGTCGTGCTTCTGATCGCGTCTCGCGCGCGCTCTTTTGTGTCAGTCGTGTTGTCGCGCTGCCACAGGCGAGCTGTTGCCTCCTTGGTTGGTTGAACCAACCTGTTTAGAGAGCTCCCATTTGCAAGGCCAGGGTCGGGTTCGAGGCGTGAAGGGTTCGTGTGGACCTCATCAGTACGGGAAAAACGGGGGCCGTTGCACACTTTTTTGCGAGAGGTTTCAATTATTCGCGTGGCTGCTTCTTTTCCTACACCGCCTATCTGTCTGTCTGTCTGTCCGTCCGCCGGAGTAATCTATCGCGGGCCCATCTCCCCATGTGAGATACGGCGCATTGGAGGGGTAATTAATAGGTGGTGTCACTGAGATTCAACGATGGAGAGAACACGGGCGACCTAGGCCACAGGGGCAGGCAGTTTTCGTTCGGTAAGGGATCTGGATAAACTCTTTGCCTACATAGGCTGGCGAGCTGCAAGAGAGCTGCAGCAGTCTGCCAGCAGGCGGGTTTGCGGCGCTGTGGATGGACCCTGGACTTTCACCCTATCTGCAGGTCTTGGGGTGTTTTCCACTGCCTACCTTCTCAGATTTGTGCTTGAGCTATGCGATGCAAGATGCAGGAGAGACTACAGGCAAGTCCCACTAACAAGTTTGGCCAAGACGGTCCAGAGTATCCGTCCTGTGAATGCATCCGTCAAGGGACGGCGGAAATTCATCATGAACGAGAGGAACTGTTCCCCTCACAAGAAATGCAGGTGGTCGGAACGGGATCCGGTCGAGGTGAGGTGAGGTAAGGTATGAGCCCAGGGCAGTCAGGTCGGCCATTGACTCCGGATTAATCGCGGTGAAATGGGGGAGTCGGATCAGCAAAGGCCTGACGGGTCCGTCAGTTTGGCGGTTCCTGTAAGCATGCCCTGGTGACGCTCGGTATTCTAGGGCAAACCTCTCGCTCAATTACAACGGCAGGCCAGTTGTTGGCCTCCCGAGGTTCCCAGTTGTCCGGCGCGACAGCACCTGCCCTGGCTGGGCTGGGCTGGGCTGGGCTGGCGCACTCCCAAGGTGCAAGTGTATGCGCCAGGCGAACAGCGACTCCACCAGCATCTCCATATCCCAACACCATCACAGACTGTAAGCAGATCTTTTGACGTCCCAAGAGTCGCCGTTGCTTCTCGTCCGTCGGCTTGAAAAGTAACGGTGGAGGTTGAGGCAGTCTCCTCTGTATGGAATCCACGCCTGCACACGTTCAACGACAGTATTGCGCACATCGCGATGTTGCCATTATTGATCGATGCGGAACGATCCAGGCAAAAAAGGCAAAAGAAAGACTTTTTCTTCGCCTTCAGCATCATGCATGTTTCACCATCTCATGAGATTGCGCGATTCTGGCCCCGGATCAGAAGAGAGTGGTCCTATCTAATCATCGTCAGGTCTTGTGTTACCCGCCGTGGGCAATTTTATCCCGAGGGTATTCCAAGTCTAGTGCGAAAGGCAACGAGACATGCGCTTGGCCGAGGCCCTGGCAAAAGCTCCAGCAGCTCTAGAAGTACTTCTATTCATTCGTACAGTATCAAAAGGGGGGGGGGCAAGCGGTCCAAGCATAGTGGCATCGATAAGTGGGAGAAAGATTCTGATTAGATCTCCATCCCGATATATTCCGCATGTGGTGCTGCGCATGTGCCGCCGCTCGCAGCACGGGGATTATGCCGATGTCAACTAGTTGGAAACCACTGGCGGGCGCCAGCCAAGCTACACAGTACACTAGGAGCAAAAGTCGTGTGGGGAAAGTGGAAGGATAAAACGGGAATCCCGTCAATGTCGTATGTTCTCCACCGGACCAACCGGCCATTCCTGGGCTTGGGACCTTGGGATTCTCTCACGGTCGTCCTGACGGTCACATCGTCAGGCGCATTCAGCTCATCGCCTAGGCATGAGTAATGGAAAAGGCAAGCATTGACGAGCAACGGTGACAACATGACGGCCTCAGTCGAGACAAGGAAAGACAATATCACAAGCAAACGGGAAGAGGAAACCGGTAAGAGCTAGCTCCTCACTAGATAACGAGGGCCAGACACGTTCCCCTAATTTTGAGTTTATCGCAGCTCCCCCAGGTTTTTCGTTTCTCGAGGCTTGTGACAATGCCCTCCAACATCCATCATCCAGCCTCCAAAGCCTGTTGTCTCCCTCTCTCTGTCTTCCCCCCGGGGCCCCCCCTTCCCCCCGGAATCCTGTTCGAGATGGAGTTCAGCCCGCACCAACCCACGCAACAGCCACACAGTCATCACTCTACACGCTGTTGGTCTCGCCCATATCTGACGATAATCTTGGGACGGAATTCCTCTCCATGTCTCCCGAGGCCTGGGCCTTGCAAGGCCTGCGAGGTGAGCTAACCGCGGAGTGAGGAGGTGTCGCATCGGATCGAAATCGAGGAGCCTCGTCTCGCTTCGCAGCCCATCCCTCCCATCGCCTGCTTCGGCCTTCATCTGTACTCGCTTTCGGATATACACAAAGGGGAAAGTTAGCCCGCTCGTTGAGCAGGGCATGATACTGAACACTGGCCTGCAAACAATAACGTGGGAGGTCGCATTAGCGACAGCTGCAGTAGCAGCAACAACCTCTCTGCAGATGGAGCACAGCATGTCATCGCCGGACTGGCAGTTCCCAGAATCGAACGAGGCAGGCTTCGGTGCATTGGTGTCCTTTTTCTTCTTCCCGGGATCGCTTCGCCAGGGGCACAGTTGATGCGATCCAGTCAAGTCCAATGCGAATAACAGGCTAAGGGACAGCGGAAGCGCCAAGGTGCCGGTACATGGACATGACGCCCCCATGCCCACAATGACATGCCGCCTCGCCCTACCCCACACAACGAAACGCTCGCCGACAACCTCCATCCGTCGCCCGTCGCCCGTGATTGCCCATTCACCGAGCCAGCTGCTCCGGTCACTCGAGCCACTGATCCGCAAAGACCCTGAGGGGCTGCCCTGAGTCGAGGCGACGTGCAAACCGTCGCCCCGCCCATCCACCCCCGGCTCATGTGGGGAATACATGTACCAGTACCTACTTGACGCAAAGGGGCCTCGATTACTGCTTCCGGCGACGTTTACCCCAAGGCCTGATGCTGTACCTCGGCAACCCCCCGCCAAAGCAAACAAGCATGGCGGTAGAGAGCTGAGCCCAGTCTCCCATGAACGCTGTCGTCTCTCGCGAGAGTGAACAACAAGAAGAAAAAAAGCAACCCGAAGGACACGCGAGTGGGACGACAAACTAGGGCGTCATACCCAAGCTCGGGTCTTCCAGGTCCACCTCTTCCATCTTCGGACCTATTATCGCAGCCCTAATAGATCCAGTTTCAAGGAATTTGTCGGGTCGTGTCTAGGGCATTGAGCGTTATGGATCAGACGGTGGGAAATGACTTGATTGAAAGCGTGTCGTCCGCGTCCCTCTTTTTTTCCCCTTCTCGGTTTTCTGCGAAGAGGAAGGGAAGGGAAAAAATGGAGATCGGATGGATTCTGCTACCGCGGCTACTCTCCGTCCAAAGTGCAAGCTGCCAGTCCGGATACAAAGTAAATAATCGCCTTGTCAACCTTGACAGCCATCTCGGTCTTGCGTCGGTAGATAGAAACAGGTCGTTTAGATCCTTTATCCTCGACTCGCCCACCCTCCCAACTTCCCTCTGGCTAACCCTTACCATCAACCATCATCCATCCATCCCACCCATCTTCTCACACACCCACACGCAGCTCCTCGTTTGGAACAAAAGGAAGTCAACTGGACAGTCAGAACTGAACCAATCAAGCCCGGCCCGTCACATACATCATCACTCATCCACACCCTTTCATTCGTACGAAAGCTGCTGCCGTGCTGCCCTACACATCCCACTCCACCAGCCTTCTTTGGGTTCGATTCCTACAATCAAGCAAGGAAAGAGAGAGAGGGGGAAGAAAAGGCTGCCGCTACCCACCACCATCCCGTAACCCACGCAAGCCCGCATCGACTACCGACTCGTCTTATCCAGCCAAAGATCCGGCCCAAATTACTGCGCTCCTCAAACGATATCCCACACATAAGATTCTCAACATCCCTCGCTCGCGTGTGCGTGTGGCTCAGTGACCTAACCTTCTCTGCGGGTCTCTTACTCTCACTTTACTCTCTCTCTCTCTCTCTCTCTCTCTCTCCATTCCCGATAGAGGGGGAAAAAAAAAAGGAAGAGGCCCTCTCGGTCAAACACCTGTCGCCCATTCTTTTCCCGCCACGGCCTTTCGTTCAAACCCCTTGTCGATACCCCAATCTATGATATCCACCGACTGTTGGCTATCCCGCTGTAAGGGTTGGTTATCCGCAATCGCGCCGAGAACCCAATATTGCGTCCAATATTGTCCAGGCAAGACAGCGGTCCCGCTATTAGCCTGTCACCGGCACCCAAGGGTCGTCCCACGATCACTTTAAACCTCGTCCACCCCACAGTTCACGGCTATTCCGTTGCGTCTTGCGAAAATTTCGGACACACTCACACGCTTGACTCTGTTAAAAAGAGAGCAACATCATCCAAAACACTCACTCATCCTCGAACTCCTCATTTGCTCATCCTCCTGACCTCTCGGTTCCTTATTTATCAGCCCACCCCGCCTGACATCACCCTCTTTCAGGTACACTTTGCTGGGCCTCGCATTAAACAGTCAAAGATCGGCACCCCGAAAATCCAAGATCTGGGGATTATAACACCACCAACCATCTCCTTCCCTCGCCCTGCAGCCTCTGCCGCTCGGTAGTACATCTGCTCTCTTGCCCTCGGAACAAGACATAAAACCCACCACATACACACAGTACACACAAAAATCACCATCAACAAACAAATAAACAAGCTGCAAAAATAACCGCAAACATGAACGCACCCGTTCAGTCTCCCTCCCGCCAGGATTCCATGTCCTCGCAATCCTCAGCATCGACGCAACAGTCGCCCATGAACCAGATGGCCCCGCCACCTGAACAGCAGCAACAACAACCTCCCGCCATGGAAACGCCGTCGACCGAGGCCTTCCTCCGCGACTTCACCCTCGTCGCTGAGGCCGCGAAACGTGCACAAATGGCCGTCATGATGCGCGACTTCGAGGCCTGTGGTCTGTCGTAAGCCACATACGCAACAGCTTAATTTTTTTCCCCTTCCGTCGTTCCGCAAGGCCACGTGAGCACATCCCATCCAAAATGTCCGAGCAAACCACTTCTTCAACTTGTTTACTTTCATTCGTTGTCCTTGCTCGGACCGTCTGCGGACTTTCGCGCACTATCGGAGGAGGATCGCAGAAAAAATGCGGCGGCGGCCTGCGGGAGGATGCCGAGGCACGCGAGGAAGCAACGAAATTGGTTTTCCTCGCGCGACTGGCTTCATACGCGGTGAATTCGGAGAACACGAGATACCCGTCGCCGTTCTTCCCTTCTCCGTTTGATGTCCGGTCCGCCTTTCTTTTCACCCTCTTGTCGAAACATCCTCACACCCTATCTATAATCCGCTCATCACTCGCTCGGGAACTTGATTATCCTTTCGCTACCGAAACGGTTCAATCGACATAGAAATAAGTCTTACTCGGGGCTTTCGGCATATCGGTTTTACTCATCTCCTTCCAACTCTGGGGGAAAAAGGGGGAAAGCGAATAGACGACTTTCCTACTCATCACGGCAACAACATCAACCACATCACTTCTCAATGACAGGGCATATCGGCGTAATACGGGACATTGGGCATATTGCATCGCGGGGATTGAAATATCTGTAGGGACGTCTCACCCCAACGGCGTCATCGGCGTATGATTTTTCACTGGGCTTGGGGGTTATGTATGCTTATACCCGCCCGATGTTAATTTTCTTTTTCTCATGTACGAATACCAGACGGAGGGACGCCGTTCTACCTAGCTAGATGTTTATCTTTACACCTTATGAAACACGATGTCAGGCCACTGGTTCGATCACAAAACGTCTACACCTTGCTAGATCCTCTCGCAAGAGTTTTCGTGTAACTCGTTCCAGCAGGCAGATCCCTCTCGGACAACTCACGCTCTCCACCGACCGTTCCTCGTCGACGCAGAAAGCAAACACCCTATAGCTTGGAAGCCAAGACGATACCGCCGTCAACAGTGATCGTCGCCCCCGTGACGAACGCCCCGGCCCTCGACGCCAAAAACAGACACGCGCCCGCCACGTCCTGCGGCGTCCCGATCCTCCTCATCGGTATCTCCTCCTCGATCGTCGCCCTCATCGACTCCAACGTCGCCTTCATCATCTTGCTCTCGAACGGCCCGCACGCCAACGTGTTGCTCGTGATCCCCCTCGGCCCCAGCTCCCTCGCCAGCGCCCGCGACAGGTGGTGCAGCCCGGCCTTGCTAGCGCTGTACGCGAAGCTGCTCATCAGCGGCACGCGCAGCCCGTCGACGCTGCCGATGTTGATGACGCGCGCCGGGTCGCCGTCGCCGTCGCCGTCGCCGGCCGCCCCCGCCTGCCCCGCCGCCGCCGCCTCGAGCAGCGGCGCCGCGAGCTGCGTCAGCGTGAAGACGCGGTGCAGGTTGAGCGTCAGCAGCTTGGTCCAGGCCGAGTCCGGGTACGTGTCGAAGCCGTCGCCCCAGGCGGCGCCCGAGTTGTTGACGAGGACGTGGAGCTTGCCGCCCGTCTTCTCCGAGAGCGTCGCGACGAGCGCCTTGCAGTCTTCGAGCTTCTGCAGGTCGGCCGGGATCGCGTGCGCCCTGCCCGGTCCCTTTGCCGTCAGCGCGGCGGCCGCGCTGGCGCAGGCCGCGGCGTCGCGGGACGAGACGTAGACCGTCGCGCCGTTCGCGACGAAGCCCTCCGAGATCATGAGGCCGATGCCCTTTGCGCCGCCCGTGACGAGGACGTTTTTGCCCTAGGGAAAAGAGAGGGAGAGACGTGTGTAAGCTTTGGATTCTGAGAATTCTTTTTTTTTGGCATGCGCGGTGACAGTACCGCGGCAGGTTTTCTTAGGCTTTTTTTTTTACCTCGACGTTGAAGAGTGATGCCACCTCCATTGCTTCGCTTGCTTGGCACTGCAGAAAAGGTAGGCGATTGATATGTCGGATTTCCAAAGAAGGGAATGGCTTCTTCACTGGGAGGTGCAGTAGCGTGACGAGGTGACGAGAGTTGGGGGGGAATAATGTGTTGTTTAAGGGGTCCGAAGCTTGAGGTGCTCTCTAGCTTGAGATAGAGAGCTTCGGTTTCGAGCTTAGATGAGCCGAGGCTCACTTTTGAGGGGAAGGGCCAGACCGGGCTACCTTATGATAAGGGATACACTGGACCCCATACAATCTGCCGTCCGAAATCGTGTATTCTGTAACATGCCGACCGATAGTCTATTAAATCACGATGCGACGCGACAAATGCAACGTAGCCAGCCTTAAACCATTAATAACTTTTAGCAGCTGCAGCGGTGATACAGGCAATACTATTAATGGATTGTGGAAGTTATACTAGTCTATGCGACTCGCCCTTCTTATCCTAACCTTGTGAGTCTATCATTATGGCCGTTTCTATCCCTTAACACCAACGCCTATGCTTTTCACTCGATTCCAATGATCGCCGTCCGGGTGAGATGTTTTGAGAAGACGCCCTTTCGGAGTCTCCCACAGACTCGGGCTGTTGACTAATCCGACTACTAATCCAATCTGGGTTGCTATCCTGCTTGCTACCGCTTGTGTAATGCGCATATACGCGATTACAGCGACAAACGCACGAAATGCTCATAAAGTTGACGACCGAGGGCTACGCTTCCTCATAAAAGCCGGCACCCTGGAAGGCTTTTCGCCGCTGGCCATCGTAGTCTCTGTCTTCTCGGGCGTGCTCGCACCCGCGTCCGCAGCCGCGGCTCCCCTCTCCTTGCGCGGCGAGCAGCAGCATCCCATGGCGGCGTGGAAAAAGAACGCGACGATCGTCATCGCCGAGGCAATCCACATGAAGACAAACATGCGCACACCGATCTGGGCGCTGATGTTCAGCTGATCTTGCTGCGTGAGAGCGTAGCGGGCGCCCACACTCATGACGGTCGCGATGATGGAGGCGACGGTCACGAAGAGACAAGCGAGAAAGGCGAATATGGCGATGGGAAGACTCCACCAGCGTGTGCGCATGACAAGGGGCGTTGCGAGGAGCAGTGCGGCGCTGAGAGAGATGCCGGCGAGGAAGAGCCCGAACATGACTTGCTGTCCGATCCTCAAGATGTTGAGAATGGTGGTGACCTGGGAGGGAAGAGCGATGGTTGCGCCAGCCAAAAGTTCGTTGGTCAGAACCTCAATAGGATTGAACCAGAACATACGCCGGGGTGTTGAGCAGAACGTGACGCCCCTGGCATTATCTCAGTCATACGTTCTGTAGCGAGGTAAGGTGTTGGACTTACTCATCGTCGTATCCTTCGCAGAAGTTCCATAAGCCGACCTGGTAGAAGTCATGAAGGCCGAGACTGCGAGCGATGGAGTTCAGGAGGACCGCATTTGTCGACGACGACAGGGGAATGATGTCCGAGACGTCGAGCTTGAAGAAGTAGATGTCGGTAAGGACGGGCTTGATGGATGTGTTGCCGATGATGACGAGGATTAGGAAGATGATGGCGATGAAGTAGGCAACGGCGCAAACAATTGCGCTGTTGCGGCGAAGCTTGGCCATTGGGCGGGATTCGTGGCCCTGAAGGCCGTCGTTGCCCTTGAAGCTATCGTCGTCCTCGAGGGTTGCCGCCCGTGTATTCGGCGTGTATTCAGAGGGCGGGAGGGACCACAGGAGGCAAGTATCGGCAACAGGCTGATTAACCAGGCTCCGTGGGTATGCTTTGAGCAGACAGCAGAAGTCAGGACGAGGTCTGGATTGGGTCGACTGCCAGGAACAAGTCGAGCAGTGTCTCGCCTGCAAAGGAGATAGTCGGCTAAGACTCACTTGGTTGAAGATATGGTCGACTGATCGATGATGATGATGATGATGATCATGAGCATCGAGTTCAAGCCTTCCAAAACACGTTGGCAGATTTCTTGGGAGGTGGGATCAGAAACCCAACAAAGATCACAGATGAAGCAGATCAGGCCTGCACTACCAATGGGTCCCTGGCTTTCGTAAATACGGATTGGCTGGACAAGAGCATGGGGGTTTCGAGGTGAGTTGGCAGCAGCCAGGCGTATCGCTGCTTGGGAAGCTTAAGGAGGGAGGGTTATCGAACAAGGCGGATGACGTCGTAGCAACGACTATCGCTCTATTGTTTAGGATGGTGACCAGCAGTCGTTGGCGGCGGGCTAATAGACTAGCTGGTCTTGGCTTGAGGCAGGTCGCGGCGCAGTGGGTCTCGTCCTTTCTTTCGTCCCAGCTTCCAAATGTCGACATGGGACATTCAAGGGGGGGGGGGGGGGGGGGGGGATAGTCAAACAACAATTGGAACGAACTGGCAGAAGAGACGAGAGAGTCAAAAACACACGAGAAAGGACGAGAGTGCCAGTGCTTGGCTGGTACAGCTCACAACTTAGCTTTTCCTTTAGGCAGGGTGGGTAAGGTAGCAGCAAACCACTTCGGTCATTTGCGTAGGGTCCTATCTGCGGCCCTGAGCGACCCCGTACAATATTGATCTTGTCTATTATTACGGAGTCGTCTGCAAGACCCCCGTGTTGTGAAGTGAAGAAGAAGCCCGAGGAAACGTCTGTTCCCTCTGGGTCCAGACACATCCATCCATGGTGCCCTGTCCAAGCACCGCCTCAATGGCCCCCGTCGTGTCTGTGAAGAGCCAGCCACCCTTTCACAGCTGAAAAAGGGACATCAAGCCCAAGTCCTGGCCATCCGATTCGAGAGCACCAGCACCGTCTAGTCATACGAGGCCGTTACTAATAATCATGATACTTCTAGGGAAGGGAGTAACAAGACGCTGGCTATGTGAGTTGTGTTCCAACGAGTGGGTAAGGCAATGGGGACGCGGCATCCACGGTCCCCATCCGGCGGTTTCTCTACCCGTGCCGTCTGCCTTTCCCGTGTAGCTGGTCCCAATCTAGAGGGTATTAATTTAATTCCCCGTGGAACTGATCAACCCAAAACCCTGCTGAAATCATTTTGTCTCGATCTAGGTAGCTAACCATACGAAATGAGGATGGACGGGTCGATGAGAGCCTAAAACCCTTTTTTCCCCCTGGGCTTGACTCTTCCATCCTCGTTTCTCAGCCTGGTGGGAGTCTCTTCTCCCAGAAGCCGCCAAGATCGCGTTAATATGCACGCGCGTAATCCCCGCCACGCCGGCACTGTTGCCGGAGATCGCCAGGGATGGTAGTATCCGGTTGTTCCTTGTTGTTCTGCCGTCTGACAGCCGGCTGCCTTTTCCCGGGATATGGATGGGCCCTGCTTCGCGGCAGACGCATCACGCAGCCACCCATCCATCTGCTCCGTAAGGTAGAAATCCGATAATCGTCACGACCGCATTGGAAGTAAATGCAGCTTTGTCGTCCGATTCTCTTGTGTTTTGCTGCTCCATAGTACGAGACATGGTAGGCATTGCACGACAGGGTCCTAGTAAATCCCCAGCGATCCTCGCAGCAGCTTCCGGTGAGGTGGGTCATTGAGCTGGGGCTCTTGGGCCCGCCAGATGGGCCGAGGGTTTGTTTCTTTTCACGGTACCGCCGTCTTCTCGCTGCGATGTCTCTCCTTTAATGTTAGTCGCCAGCGCACAAAGTGGGCAGGCAGCGCACGGCCCGGCCTGGCCACCCCAAATGTCGGGGCCACTCCAGGTACACGCCCGCAGCCCGTACACAAATATTATGTCATAGGCTGCGAAGGCACGCACTAGGTACCTTACCTTACTTACCTCAGGTGCTCTACTGCGGTACTTCGGAGCCCAAGACTTTTGCTTGTCGCTACTGCTTTTTTGGCGTAAGCTCTCATGTGAATGAACGACCAATTTCCGTCTTTGTTTCGGTCATTTGTTCCCCTTGTTCTACTGTCTCATAAAACCCTCTGGCTCAACGTTAAGGTGAGAAAGCTTGGTCCAGGATCGTCATCGACCTCCCGAGTCATTCCTAACGTCCTCGTCCTCGTCCGAAAGCGATTTTGGCTTCTGTCTTCCCGAACCTTGCCCAACTCAATTCTTTTTTTTTCTCCGCTGTGATACCTAGTGGTCACTGCGTTCTGTCGCGAATACACAGCAGCCATCCCGACCCGACATTAGCAGAACTCAGAACTTATTGTCAGGCGAACACGCAAGATCCTCGCGAGAGGCTGCATCGGGGAGCATGGCGGGCTCTCTTCTTGCCCTTTCTTTGGGCCTCTTATCGCTCGCAGCGAACCCAATTGCAGCTCAAGATCTCACCACAAGCAGTTTCACCCTGTCCAACACCAACGATGTAACCTTCCTGTCAGGAACTAAAACGGTTCCCGTTACCCAGGCAAGGACCCCAACGGGACCATATGCCACATACACATCAAAAATCACCCTGACAGGAGAGAGACTCACCACGGTGACGGGCTCCGTGACTTTCACGGGGAACGTTACCGAAACGACCACAAACGCCAATGGCCAGTCCGTGGTTATTATTTCAGGCGAGACCTCAGTAATGACGGCCACGATCAGCGGCAACGCCACAGGAACATCGACGACAGCTCCCACGGCGACCAACACTACGCCCTGCAACAACTACGTCGAGTTCTGCGAGAGGAAGTACAGCAACGTTACCGAGGTCGGCTGCCACAACTCACCTTTTGTTCGCCCCGGCAACTCTGCTTCCAATCAAGCGCTTGATGTTACGACCCAATTGAACGACGGTGTGCGTTTCCTACAAGCCCAGATTCAATGGCCGACGAACGGTACAGAGCCGCACTTTTGCCATTCTTCATGTGACATCCTTGATGGTAAGTTGTTCGGGTAAGCCTGTTCAGGGTTCAGCTAACATCTCATAGTCGGGCCCATCACCGACTGGCTCACCAAAGTCCGCGAGTGGGTTGACGCTCACCCTTATGATGTGGTCACAATCCTCCTCGGAAACGGGAATTACTCAAAGCCGGAGCTGTACGTCCCTTACATCCAAGACTCGGGCATCACCAAATACACCTACGAGGCCCCCTTCCTTCCCATGGGCTACGACGATTGGCCTACCCTTGGCGAGATGATCCTCGGCGGCAAGCGCGTGGTCATGTTCCTAGACTACGTGGCCGACCAGCAGAAGTACCCGTGGCTTCTCGACGAATTCTCCCAGATGTGGGAGACCCCATTCGATCCCATGGACCGCTCCTTCCCCTGTACTGCCCAGCGCCCGCCGGACCTGTCCCAGCAGGACGCTCGCAACCGCCTCTACCTCATGAACCACAACCTCAACGCTGAGTACAACATCTTCGGAGCCTCCATCCTCGTTCCTGCCGTTTCCCTGCTTAACGAGACGAACAACGCCACTGGCAATGGGTCACTTGGCATGGCAGCTGAGCAGTGCACAACAGACTGGGGCCGTCCTCCCAAGATTCTCAACGTCGACTACTACAACTACGGAGACCCGCCCGGCTCTGTCTTCCGTGTCCAGGCAGAGATGAACAATGTTACGTACAACCGCGAGTGCTGTGGAAAGGTCACCGGCGCCGCGCCCGGAGGGCCGGTCGCGTCAGGCATGGTGCTGATCGTGGCTATTGCTTGTGCCCTGCTGCTCGTGTAGACAATTTCACAATTTCACCCTAATGTATATTGGTAATTCCTAAAACGACAAGCATGCTGGGCGTTAGATGGTTGTTTTTATATAGACGGTTGATCCCGTTATTGGACCTCGAATCTCGGGCACATTAGTGTTTCTAACATTGCATCGAGTTCCGAACAGTCGTCACTGGTTAAGGGTGTAGACACACTTCAACTTGCCGCCTCCCAAATCAAAAGCGAAAACATGATGATGCCTGGGTGACATATTGACATTTGCCGACAGAAATCAGCTTGTATCTCAGCCTCAATTGCATATAGCAACGCCCCCCCCCCCCCCCCCCCCTTTCCCCACGACGTCAGACACAGCATTCTCCTGTGACCAGGGCACGAAACCGAGACAAAAGCTCGGTAGAGTGCTGGGAAGAATGCCGGGAAGATTGCTGACAAAGAGGCGTAAACGACATCGTCCCTGCCCTCGAAAACCCTGCACCGCCACGGCAGGACTGACCGGTTCATCAAGAAGATGGATGCACTTTGGCCATGTCCCAGAAGTCGCGGCCAACAAAGAAGAGCCCAGGTTTGGCGTACTAGTACTAGTAGTGGTATAGGTATTCTGAGATAGCCGCTGACGGCCCCCTCTTCTCCGGAAGACGTGTCAAAAATTCTGAATCACTAGTACATCCATCCAGTGTATAAAAGAATAAAATAAAATAAAATAAAATAAAATCGTAATGCCTTGCAATCGACGGCTGCGCTCTCGCTCACTTCGCTAGAGCCAAGAAGAGATCAGCACCAGAATGTCGCCGCTTGGGAGCTTATCTTTCCCTCCACGAGGCACGAGCGGATGTTGTGTGACGTGCGTACCTGCATCCACCTCCGCAATCGAGATTTTGGCTTTGGTCGTACTCCCCATGATCGTGATTCTGCAAATGCTTGTGGTCCATCAAAGTATGCGGCAACAACTCATTTCCGCTCATTGTAGACTTTGCTGATGGTTTAAGAATATCCCAGCATTTTAGAAGGCGTGGGAGCGAGCTGGCTGCTGACTCCGGTCTCAAAGAAAGAATCTGTCTCGGTGTTATCAAAACGATAATTTGTAAATAGCGATGGACTGTAGCATGAGAGCCACGTAGACTATGCTCTGGAGTCTCTGACAACCGAATGTATCTTCTCGAGGCTCTGAGCTCGTATCAAAACAAGGTATCATGTGGATTTTGGTATCTGTGTGCAAAGCTGCTGTCTCATCGTCAAAACCATTCCAACGCTCATATCAAATTGTCAAGTCTTCCCCCCCACCCTCTTCTTCCATGAACTACTTCACGACGGCTCACACCCTAAAGTCCCATCTACTCTCGTTGCCTTCTGCCCTCAGAATACAGGCGAAAATCCAGTCAACCCATAAGCTCTGAGCGCAGTTCCGCCAAATAGCTCGGCTTGGTCCTCGGGATCCATGGTTGCCATGTAACATGTACGCTCGACGAGAAGCTTCCACTTTCGCCAGGCTTGGTCTACTCCGACGGTACAAACGGGCCAGTCGCTGCCGAACATGATGCGACGAGCACCGAAGCTGGCAAGGACGACGCCGAGCCAAGGGAACAGAGCCTCGAAAAGGAAGTTGGGGTCTTGGGTCTTGAGAGAGTCGGGCATCTCGGAGAAGCCACCCGAGAGCTTCATGTAGGTCTTGGAGCACTTCGAGAGTGCAAACATGGCGATTCGCCAGTGGTTGAAAGAGGGGTCTGATGTTGTGTTGATGATGCCGAGGTCGGGTTTGCAGAGGTGGTCTGTTGGAGGCAGCAGTTAGCAACAGTTGAACATTGAGAAACAGCACTGTTCTGAAATAAGGAGACGTCGACTGACTGATGATGAATGTGACTTTCTCCTCCTCAGGAACGCCCTCATGAGCACGAGAAATGATCTCCAGTGCTTCGTCAAGCTGCTTGTTTCCACGACGATGTTGATCGACGCCCAGATCAAAGACATAGCCCAGCTTGCCGAGCAACTTCAGGCTGCCTATGAATTCCTCCGTCAGGCCCGTGCCGTGGGGCTTATCCTGCAAGAGATACCTGAAGCCACGGATCTTGGGCCAGACATTCTCGCCAGCGACCTCCTTGACATGATCGAGATACTTCTCCATAGCAGCCGGCCCAGACGGCAGGGGAGCCCAGGGGATGATGCCGAGGCAGAGATTCTTGTCTTCGTCGGAGTGTCCCTCGCCCTCACGGGGTTTGCCCTCGGCAATACGGCGCAGCCAAGATACCTCCATTAGAGGGAACTCCCAGCCGGACGCATCCTTAACTCCGCCTTCAAGGTCGTGCTTGCGGTCCGTCTCGAGGAAGATGAAACCCTTGAGGTTGGCAGGCTTGCCTGTGGCGGCATTGTAGTCGGAAACGGAGTGTTGCTTCGCGAGAGGGTTCTCAGGGGTTGCCCAGGCGAGGGTCTCGATCTCAGTCCCTGGGTAGAGGTGAATGTGGGAGTCGACGATTGGGTAGTCGGCCATTTTGGGCAGGTCTCGTGGGGGCGGTCAAGGAATTGACTTGCGGTGGTTTTGGCGACGTTGTGGTGCTAGAAGGAGTCCAATTGACAAATTCTGCTAACAACAAGTCCAGATATGCGCAAATGATGTCGAGCAAGGGCCGGCTTGACGACGCGGGAATGTGTTTTAAGGGCGGAAGTTTGGTTAGAAAGAGGCTCAGTAGGAGGTGTTTGAAGTCCCCGCACCAACTCCTGACATCGCGGGGTCAGCAACAGCGACCCCAGCTCAGTGTATGTACCTATGCCGGCGCAATTGCCCCCACTTTGTGCTTGTAACGTTTTGGTCCCCGCCCTTTTCAGCGGATCTTTCCCCCGAGCACCGATGTATTCCTGGAAGCGGCCGCCGGCCATATCGGAGGATAGCTCTTGCAACGGCCGTCATTGCCAGGACGAGCTGGAGCCTACGAACTTGAGACAAGACCTTAAATGATCAAGAGAGGTATGCATATTGCTCTACAATTTCTTCTCACAGTGTTGATATTAGCACACCGTTCTTGGATTCATTTAAGCGTCCGTAAAGTAGGGACCAGGCAAAGCATTCACTTGAGAGGCACAGAGGGTATGTTCATTTATGAATAGATTCAATAGGCGTCTACTCATTCCGCCTGTGGCGGTGCTTAGCTGTCTACATACGGGCGGCTTGCCCAGGCTTTCCAATATCCATTCAGCCCGGGGCCGCAGAAAATGTCCAAATCCAGAAGCAGTGCGCTTCTTCATCCGCTGGAGCTTTGGTCCCGCACGCCTCCCCTCGGAGGGCATGCGAGGGTGCTCCCTCGTTGTCAGTAAAAGCACATGACGAACGGAAACGGGCACGCGCGCGTCCGGACGGGGTGACGGCGGCGTGGGGTCGCAGCATCGACCCACTTGGGATGAGGTTGCAAACAGTACCAAGACCGGCTCGGTATGTCGCGATCCTCGGTGGATGCAATGATGGTTGAAACGTGCGCTGAAGTTTGCTGCCGGTTCTCTCGCGCGGAGGCGGAGGGCAGCCTGGCCGTGTGCAAACCGCGCGACGAAATGAATGTACGTCCACTTGGGACTTCTTTTTCGTGTTTGTTGATCTTCATGGTGTTGATTCCTCCCCGGGATGGATCGGGCTTTTCAGCGGACGAGCATGCCGTGGCGGCGGCTGTTGGAGGCTACGTACTCCTCGTTTTCCGATTCCTCCTCGGAAGAGTCGGAGCATTCAGAGCTGTCGCCATAACCGCAGCGGGCGCCGCCGCAGTCGATCTTGACGCGGTCGCCCTTGCGAGTGATGCCGTAGCGCTCGCAGGTGCAGGTGCTGACATCGGAGCCCGGTGTGCTGTAGCCTGACATGGAAGAGTTGGGGCTGGAGCTGTCGGAGCGGTAGGACAGGCTTGAACCGCTGGACGACACCGGCGAGCTGGAGAAGTCTGTCACGATATCCTCGTCGTCGAAGCCGGCGGCGCCGAAGCGGGCGGTGAGCGCCTCGATGTCCTCGTCACAGTAGTCGCTGTTCAGGATGTGCTGAGTGGCGTAGGGCGACGTCGGCTTGGGGGCCTTGATCTGTGAGATGGAGAGGGGCCGGCCCTTGGGAATGTCGCGTGACGAGGAACGGTTGCGACTGCTCTTCTTGTCCTTGGAGGAAGAGGTCCGGGAGCTCCTGGAAGACGAGTGCGAGGAGGAGTGCGATGAAGACTTGGAAGAGGACTTGGACGAGGACGACCTAGAGGACTTGCTGCTACTGCTGCTGCTTGACTTGCCGGACGAAGGAACGTCGAGAATGTTCAGCTCGCGGCCCGTGGTGGGCTCGACGGTCGAGGCAACGCTGGGGTTGTGGGCGACATGGTAGCCGTCGATGATGTAGTAGTACCAGTAGCGCTGACCGGCGGACAGGGTGGAACCACCGAACTTGAATGTGCCCTTCCACGAACCAGACTTGGATGAAGACTTGTCCTTGGCGAGGGGCAGTTGTCCGACGTAGTTGTCCCAGGAGCCAAGAAGATGGACGGTCTTGACGCCAGAAGAAACACGAAGAGAGAAGGAGAGTTGAGTGGACGACATTATTGCGAATTGTCAGGATAAGCTGCAACGATTGAGATTGATGGCGAGTAATGAGTCGATTGAGCAAGAAATTCCAGATTTCCGATTAGGGGGGTTCGTTGACCGGCAACGTGATGATTCTGTCTTGGTGGGAATTTTTTTCTCGGAAAAAAAAGCAGGTGTATGGGTATTAGTTGATGCTGCAATTAGAATAGAGACCAGCTCTACAGAAACAAAGAACAAAAAAACGGGAAAGGGGAAAAGACGAAGACCTGGAATTACTTGTCTGAGTGCTTGCTGAAGAAGAGAAAGAGGAAAGGAAGACGAAATGGATGGGAGGCTTCCATTATATGCCTTGAGCGGCCGTACTTGGAGACCAGGCGAGGCCGCATAAGAGGCCAACAGTTCTGTTGTGTGGTGGACTGGAAAAGCCACTCGAGATGCGGTGCTACATGCGCCGCTCATGGCTAGCAGAGCGGGAAGTCAGCGCGGTGGAGTGTGCAGAAGAAGCGTCACTTGACGACCGGTCCAATGAGAAGATTGCTGGGCATGACGAGGCTTGTGGATGGTCGATGCAAGCAGCCAATATCACACTCGTGATGGTGCTCCGCGTCGGCGCTGAAAGGATCGGCCGGCCGGGGTTCCCTCGTTCAAGGACGGAAACTGGGAAGTTGTGAGCTTCTCCAAGGTGTGCTGGCAAATAGGAAGTACGGCAGTGTTCCCCTCTCCTCTTCCTCTCAGTGTTCTTTTCTGACCAAGTCCACGGTTGCCTTAGTGCTACCACGAGTCGGTCGCTAGGATGGGCCAGGTGTGCAAGCTGGGCGGTTAAGCATGGTGAAGGAGAGGGGGCCGTCTCCTGGACGGCCGGCCAAAATAGAGGAGATAAGTGGACCAGCCCGGGACTAAGGTAAAGCGCGGTACGTTCCTCCGCCCGCTGAGCCAATTGCCCTTTTGGCTTGAATGGGCGTCTAAATCCCTGTTCTCATTGGCCAATAGCTACGCACATCGGTTCTCTGTGCCCGGTCGCCTATCATCCGTCACCTGGTGATGTATTGCAGCTCCGGCCAATCAGCGTTTTCCTCTGGCGATGCAGCTTTGCGGAAGCATCACTACTCTGTATGACGCTTCCAGCCCTCTTCAAAGCTTTCTGTGAAGGGGATTGGCTTGCCATTATGAATGCGAGATGAAGGAGGAATGCCCTTGAGCAAATTCTCGCATGGCTTTCGTTCGCCGCATCGGTCTTTCCACATCACTGAACTGACAGACTGCATCATGCATCGAGTCAGCATGCATGCCGTTCTGCATGTAGATGCGCACGCCGTCTGAGAAGACCTTCTTCCTCATTGGAGCATTGCCGGTACTTCATAGCCATCGTCTAGCCAAGTGCCGAAGATCGCGCGAATCGCAAGAAAGGGCGAGCAAAGCAAAGTGGTATAAGCCGTGTCCATGGTTCCGTGATAGACTTGCACGGTTTTCTGCGTCTTCTGGTTTGCCGATCGCACGTCGTACCTGCCTTTGCATCGAAGCATGGGAAACACGCTCAATTTCCAATCCATCTGCTGAGGTCAGACGAATTCGAGGTGTTTGAAGACTCGAAGACTTGTAGAAGTCCAGTCAAGGTGAAGTCAAAAATTCCCCGAATCAGGGCCTGTGGGAGATCAAACACTACCGAGATCCGTAGTTGGGAGAGGGCGTATAAAATGGGGGCAGGAAACACCTAAGCCCTGCGTATGACAGCCTGCTGCCCGTTTTCCGGGCGGTCTGGCCTGTCTGCTAATTGACCTGGTCGATCGTAAAGCGGCCCGCCAAGCGATAAGTGCCGTCCTCCGCCTTCGGTCGACATCCGCTCGTTTGCGTGACCTTGAGCCACCCACACCTCGGCGAACGGAAGGTGAGATAATTGTCTGCCGTCCCATCCTCCTTCAGTATGGTCCCAAGGTGCGTCATCCGGCTTCATGCATGCGATGGTCTCTAGCTTCGGCGGGTATGTGAGGCCTATCACATAGACGGAGCTCTGCACTGCTTTTTTTTTGGGGAGGGGGGGGGATGAAAGAAGCCGCCGTAATATCCCCTCATCGCATCTGGGGGTCGAGGATCCAATTCGCAGCGTGTAGAAAGTCTGGACCGCGACGGGCAGTTGATCGTCATTGACCCTCTGTCGCGAGTGTAAGAACCTTGGCCGGTCGATGATCAATTTGCGCCAGAAGAGACATGTTATACCGAGTACGATGCTGGTGGTGATGCCGAGAGATGTCTTACAAACACTGCGGGCTCGAAGCGGTCTGACCTCAGCATGGTGAGAGATTTGATGTCGGCTGACGAGCTGATGAGCTGAACGCCCGCGAGTAACGTCGCTGTTGCAGAGCTCACAAACGATGGTTTTCGTGTTCGTGGGCCAGACATGTTGGCCGTCGCAAGAACTATGGCATTGTGGCAGGGTCGGTGGTGCATCTCATGGATAACGGGAGTACCTGGCGGAAGACAGCGGGATCACCCGTGGGCAAGATAGAGGCCTGTCTCCACATACAGAATGCTGATATCACGTGAGAAGTCACATGCTTCGGCAGGACATTCGCGCGAGATTCTCCTTGTTCAGGCGCGTTGTGGTTGGCTTTTTTCGCGTTTGCTCATGGCTGCCTCCTGCCTATATCGTCGGTCTGACTCGACAATTACCAGGCAGCAGCTCGTACACAATCTCGCTCCCGCCGGCAGCTACCCCAGTAGCAAGTCTGTGCTTTGGAAGACCTGAGCCATCTGATCGCTGCGAAGAGTCTTGCATCCATTCTCTATAAAGCCAGGCCGTCGGCGGTTCAGAATCCTGGTGGAACTTCATTTATTTCTTTCTGTACGAAAGTCAATCAACACTTACGACCCTTCGCTCGAGCGGGATTCGAAAAGCCAAAATGGGTTCTTCAGCAACAACCGACGAAGAGCTCGTCGCGAAGGTCACCGAGTACGCGGAGGCCTACATGGCCAAGTATGACGCTTCTCACGACTTTAACCACATCAAGCGTGTTCTCTCGCTCGCCCACCGCATCCACGCCCAGTCTCCTGCCACGCCAGCTCTAGACAAGCACATCATCACCCTCGCCGCCCTCCTCCATGACGTTGGCGACCGCAAGTACCTGCAGCCCGGCGAAGACGCATCAACCCTCGTTTCCACTGTTCTCCAGTCTCTCGGGGCTGATCCGCGACTCGCTGCCCGGGTGCAGACCATCTGCCTTGGCATCAGCTACTCCACTGAAGTCAAGGATCCGGCGCGTGTTCAAGGCCTCATCGCCGAGTATCCGGAGCTAGCTGTCGTTCAAGACGCCGATCGCCTGGACGCCATCGGTGCCGTGGGCATCGGCCGTTGCTTCGCGTTCGGTGGCGCCAAGGGCTCGCAGAGCATGGACGACTCCATCTTGCACTTTGAGGACAAGCTGGTCAAGCTCGAAGGCATGATGAAGACGGATGCTGGACGAGTGATGGCGCGAGAGCGAACGAGGAGAATCCTGACGTTTATGGAGTGGTGGCAGGATGAGGCGGGCCCGGTCAGCGCATGAGGTTATGATGCCCGTCAAGAACATGCTTACGATTCAACTCGATACCCAATTTTTCCTCAAAGAGTCCAGCCCGATTTTCAACTAGGACTAACTTTTTTCTTCGGTCTTTTCTAAAACTATTCAATGAGGATTGCCACCTTGCTCGTGGATCTCCGTACACATTTCCCCTCTTCTCAACCTCTTTGAATTTCCATCGTTTGCTTGTCTTTCGGTCCCGCCAGCTGAACCCTCCTCGCACGTCTCCGCGCCTGCCCGTACCTCCAAGCCCAATCGACCAGTCCAAGCAGCGGTAACACCAACAGATCCACGGTCCTGACCGTAGTTCGTAGCTTGAAATCGTCTTGCACGCGGGGCCTGTCGAATGATGAACAGATGATGTTGACCAAGTACAGACAGACCTCCCTTAGTAGCTCCCTCCCTTCAAAGTTGAAGAGAAACTCGAACCCGCTGCCGTCTTGCCACGGAACCTCCGCATTTCTGATCCGCTTCAAATACAGCCCGCGAAAGCTGTCGTCTCGCGCCAGCATGAACACCGTTACCGCGGCGCGGCGCATGAATCGAGGGTTCGGGCCCTCGAAGGTCAGAAGTGTCGCAACGAGGAAGGCCCAGGGTAGACGGTCTCGCAGTCCAAAGTAGTAGAAGAAGGAAGCATAGAGGTAAGCGCCGCAGCAGACCCCGATCAGGGTCGTTAGGTCTAGTTCGCGGGTGAGGAGGAAGAGGAGACCCATAAGAGGGTAGGTCGCGACCACGAGGCGGAAGTGGTTCGTGAGGGTGACCCACCCCTCCCAAATGATCGCTGCAAGGACCTCCCAGATGATGGTGCCCAGGTCAGCGATGCCCAGGAGTATCATGACGTATGTGCGCGTCTCGAGGGACCGCTGAGCCACTGCCATGGCTCAACCGTGATGTTGCTGATGGGGCCGATACAGTATGTGTAGGTTTGCGACACAAATGGGAGGTTTGTTTGTTGTAGGCTTTCCGGATACCATGATATGTATTTTTTTCTCCTGCCAGGAAAACGAGAGCTCGGTTGACGGACGCGTCGTGTTCCTCTCTGTCCGCGTCGTTGGGGTGGGGGGTTTCCAAAGTTAAGGCATACCTGGCTGGCGCAAACAGAAGAGGGGTGGAAGCGCAATGCATGCTACTGTCTCACCTTCTCTCCCTTAGCTTCTCAAAAAAACCCCACGCAGCGCGCCATAAACGCCACAACGGTACCCAATCTCCGGAAATGAGGACTCAAAGGCACTGATAAACTGACATCCACCTGCTGAGAATGCTCCAGGTCGACAAAACGCACAGATACAAACAAACAAACACCCATATCAGTTTATCGATCCCCGATCGTTCACCATGGACATAGTTCCTACCGAGCTCCTTCACAAGATCCTCCTTCCCGGAGACTTACAGATGGCTCGCCATCATTGACGAATTAGACGTCTCCAGCGAAACCCTTTGTGATCCGAACTTCATCAACAGCCGCAGGCGGCCTCGGACGTGTCGTCGCGTCTGTCGCCTTTCCCACCAAATACTTTCTCCCGTCCTCCAACAAAGCTTCAGAAACCAGGCTCTTGCGACCCTGAAGGCAATCAGTGTGAACGACGAAGGGTGGATGGAATACAAACGCCATGCAGGTATATCAGTGCACTGCGGTTTCCGCTGTTTTCTCTCAACTGGGAATTGAAGGAAAAACAAACGGTCAACTTCACCTACAGCGTACCTTATACAGACTCCTCGGCGACCCGAAAGGAGCCTGGCCCTTGGACGCACGACGGCTCCCCACGATGGAAATTAGAACTAACCACGCAGAGGCGCTAGGATTGATGTTTGGGTGGAAAGATACCGACGGCGCGCCCGAGACGCATATGGTGGACCGGAAACTCGCGAGTGCTCAGGCTCGTGCCAAAGCCCAGTCTGCAGCCTTATCGAACAGATTCCCACGCGATCATTTGTAATAGCCAGTCAACGCAGGGTCATGAGAGAGGCGTTCAGAAGTAGGGATGAGATTGAGTCGGGGTTCTTGCGGATGACTGGGTAAGGTAATCCCAGTCCAGCTTGCGAGTTTGAATAGGAAAGCTGTTTGAAAGGGGCGGAGGGGAGATTGAGGCAGTTGCTATTGGAAACACGTTTTGGGGCCGGACGTCGTCCATCTGCTTGCCTTTTTCATTTGAAAGTTCCAATCGAAATTCCCAGAGAAGCGCACACTTTAGAAGTGTACCTGCGGCATTTGCGGAGCGGACGTCGAAAGGGCTGCCGGATTCTGAGGACAGCTGACACTCACTACCTAAGGTAAGCTCCCCTGCAGCTAAAGTCTGGAAAATTCACCCCCACGAATCTCCGTCGTCCTCTTTCGTTGACTTGGTGAAGTATGTGCAAACCTGCAAGCTTCTTCCGGTTTATCAAGCGTAGATGCAGCGATGGATCATCCCCACAACGATGAAGCATAACTCCGCTCGCCTTTTTGCAGTCCAAATACCGCATGGAGCCCACAGGAAGATGATCAGATCAAAATCACAGAGATCGCAGTCCCGGCACCAAGTCAAAACCCCGATCATCTTGCTGCCTCGCTAATCAGCTTACAAGCGGTGAAATTCGCATTTAACGCCGTGCAAATCCTCAAGATGGACGGACCTGGACGAGCGTCCTACACGCGACAATCTTTAATCTCGGATCCAGCTAAAACGACAATACTCGAAATTCCAACCGAGATCCTCCAGCAAATCCTGTTTTCAGATCCATTTCATCGATGCGTCGAAACTGGTAAATCCGGACTTGCAGGCCACGACCCCGACTTCCTCAAAACATGAAAGGGCTTCTTGAGGCTACGCCTGGTCTGCCGCCGTTTCAATCGGGCCCTTTTCCCCATCATATCTAAGAGCCTGGCCCTTGAAAGCCTCGGTCTTTTGTTCCGTATGATCATACCCGACGACTGTTATGTTATCACCACATGGGTTGGGACGCAGTCTGCGCCAGCGCGTACGCGGAATCCCTTTCCCTCTCCGACATTCTTTCGGCGTAGGATTTGGACCGCGCTCAGCGGATCAGCTTCATGTACAATTTTTACTTCACAATACGTAATCAGAGGCAGGACGGCGTATCGATCAACGACAAGCCCTCGAGAAGCCGGAGCATTATGCAGAGCAGCTGGTGCTGGGAGCATTTCACGACTGGTGTTGCCGGCTCAAGGTTGCAGAATCCCACCTGCTTGCAGAAGAACATAGGCAGCACAAGCAGAAGTTCGGTGAGATCAAGGGAAATATCAGTTGCATAACCGAAGACATCAACAGGCATAAGACGGAAATTCGCCGGCGTAGAGAAGTGGTCCTGTTGGGACCGGACGCTTGATTTACTAGCTGTCTTCAGCTAGCCGAATGCAACCACTTATGGAAAGGCGAGGATCCGGGGTGTTGCAAAGCCTGGCTGCAATTGAAGGCACATTAACAGTCGGATGTTGATCAAACCATTCGGGACATGCGTCTGTCGCTTAATGTATGAGGCACGCTGAGAACTCGACATCCTGACCCTCTTATGCTTTCAGTGATGCATTGGCCAGTCAGTGGGCTGAAGTAAAATAATAAGAGAGTTCGTAGGACCGATTCCGTGGACTTCCTTAAGCCTCGTGCCAATAATTCGATAGACTTGTCATTTGTGACTTGAACACCCAAAAGTCGGTTGACAACCCCAACAAAATGGAACATGTCGCCGTTCATTGCATCCCAACTTTATAGCAATAGTAACAGCAGGTCCTGACTGGTCTTAACCTAATGCTCTGCTGGTGGCTCCTCAATCATGTCTTCAAACATTCATCGCTGCCACAGTTGTTAAAGCCCGTTGTCATCATCGTCGTCCGTGTTGTCGCCGATGTCCATGTCTTCATCATCATAATCCGCCAGTATTATCATTATTAGTAAATGGTTACACGTACCTAAGTCTAACATGACTTGGATATGGGTTCCTATGAGAATGAGGGGGTCTCACATACAAAGTTTCCCATCGCCATTGATGGGTCCAGCAGATTCTAGCCTACCGACACACGAGGTATCATTAGCATCGACGCGATGAGCGCTTGGGTAGAGTTTTGGTGTTGGCTGAGGAGAGGAAAGAGATGACCAACAAGGGACCATCTCATTTGGCCTACAGACACTCACTTGGGAGTTGATGGCCACAACGCTGGGAACCTAGGGAAGGTTCAGCCAGTATTCTTCTCCTCGAAACGAAGGCGGACTCGGCGATACACGCGGTCCGAAAGTCGAACGGGCAAAGAATAAGACTTATCCCGCTTGTACCCAATCTTCAGCATGTGGAGATCACGTCGATGGCCATCAAGGTCAACGATATGGTTTAGCCATCATTGCGTTCAGCTCGAAAGGTACGTGGAACTTTGATATGGGTAATCGTTGGACGATTTAGATTGCGGGAACAGTTTTAAGTATTTCAATTTTTCCATCAACCTGTACCTTGGTCTCATGGGTTACTCTTCTCAGACGTCCGATGACAGAGGACTAGCTTACGGAGCGCATCCAGTCTCTCATTACTCGACCATGCCTCCCCGCAGTATGTTGTACAACCTTCCCACCGAGTTGATATTACACATCCTGACGCCTTGCGACTATCTCCTGGCCGTCCTCGCATCCTCCCCAACCTCGTTCCATTGTATGATCGCGTTCATCAAGATATACAAACAATCCTGGAAGCATCGGCTCATCTGTCGTCGCTTCAACGACATCCTCTTCCCCGTGCTCTCTCTCGCTCTCAAGCGAGCTGCCTTCAAGGTCGTCTCCTTCTTTGGATTTCCTCCCACTGATGGATTCGGGTTTTACTGGGCCCATTTGGTGTCCGACAACCTACGGTTCGCAGGGTTGAACCACAGACAGACTGCGAGCTTGCTCTATAATCTGTACATTTCAACCGGTGCGCCGAGAACAGCCTGGCCTGTGGACCGACGCGGCATTACTTTCCTGGGGAAGGGTGATTGTTCCTTTGAGCACGTCGTGGGTCCGGAACTCCAGGCGAGAGCCACTGGTTCTATAGCGATAGACTTGAGTAAGTTCTTCTTCGCGTAACACATGTCTGGTGCCTAACCACTGATGATATTTCTACGCAAGAGTGGGAGGGGCCTTTTCGATCGGAACGTTGGCGCGATCAGGCGAGGCGTGTACTGTCGTTGTCCAAGAGGCAGCAGCTCCCCAGGCACCCGGGAACATCAAAACACGTATGGTTCCGCAAGGTTTTGAATCGAAGAGAGAAAGCAAAACAAGATGCGTTAAGAATGATGTGCCCGATATGCTGTATGTCAAATGAGAAATGAGTTCAAGCAAGGGGTGTGAATAGGCGAGGTTTGAAGTGAGCCTAGAAAGACAAGCATCTGGAAAATGATACTTTCTGTGTTCAGTTGCCAATGAGGCACATCAGTCTTGACGTTACGATGATTGAGCCAAGGACTCCCCATCGTCAGTGTTGATACAGGAGGAGAGCTTTCATGAGATTAGAACGCAGCTCGAGGCTGTGAGGGATGAATGCTACAGTCGCCGGGATCAAGCTTGCCTCGATCGGGCTGTTTAGCATCGGCCCGAGACGTTGTTCGGCCCCACAGAGGCCGATGCGGGCCAGCACGGTTGCCGAAAAGTACCTCAGTCGGCCGTGGAGGTCATTTATACGCTACCTCCAGGTCAGTTTGAATGGCATATTCTCAATCGGGTTTCATAATGGCTCTAGAGCATCTCAGGCCTGTTCGGTCAATCTGCCGAACGGCCCTCCAATTCTCCCGGGGATTTCTTCGGTATCTTGCAATATGCTGTGCTATCCGTCGGAGTAGAACTCAGTCGAACACGGTGAGATGAGACCGTCCCATGATGAAATATGAAGCTTATCAAAAGAACTGGTGACAAGTTGAACTGCAAGGAGAGAGGCAAGAAGCTAACGAAAAGGAAGGACTGCTGTTGGCCAGCTCTAAGCGCCGCCCCTCTTCACCTGGCGCCTAAAAGAGTTAGAAACACTCTCCATTCGCCTCGGCGGTCCCCTGCGATTGGACGATATCCCGGAGCCCAAGCCGGCTCGAAACAGAATCTCTGAGACCTCCAATGCCCTTCGCCCTACCTCAGCTTCCACGCCATTGTTGAAGGACCAACGGGAAGCCGGGGGCGATGCGACCAGATTTCGTGGCCAACCCGTGCCGTGAGCAGGGGTCTGGCGGAGCTCGCAGCAGCTGGGATTGCTTTGGCGCGTGAGAGCTCCCTCACGTCTTTAATGGACCTGAACCCCGAGGCGCCTGCTGGTCTTGACGCCTTTCCTCCCTCTTCCTATTCATCACTCCCTTCCGACGTATATACGACAAGCTTTTGGCGACTTCAATTGAAAGGTGTCTCCGGTTTCGTGGAACCCGGACCCAATTGCGCTGTGTTACTACAATATCCAGTCAGGACAGTTTGCGATCAATTGTGAGTGCGGGGCAACGTTGCGATGCCATGCGACCAGCTTGGCGGCGACTGACCCGATGACAGACTGTGCTTATTCCACCGTCGTCTCTCACGAAGACTATTTCCTCTGAATCTCACATCTAGCCTCGAGACCGGCTTCGAGGAATCGCATCCTTTCAGGAGGCCATGTCATCCCACTACTATCCTCGTAAGTCCATCAACTAAACCACC
Organism: Colletotrichum agaves; assembly: GCA_036785465.1. Lineage (NCBI taxonomy): Eukaryota > Fungi > Ascomycota > Sordariomycetes > Glomerellales > Glomerellaceae > Colletotrichum > Colletotrichum agaves. Next base: position 58,752 of record JAXISO010000079.1, on the reverse strand, counting down.
CCGCCAAACTCGCCTTGCGCTGACGCCCTCACAGCTCCTCCATCGGGAGGTATGTCCTTTGCTCTGCCACGCATTTGATCGATGCTGACTTTCGGGAAGGCCATTCCCAGCAGAATTACCCGCCGCCACCGCAATCGCCTCCCGCCGGCCAGACGAAATTCTCATACCCATCTCCTCCCCAGCAGCGCGGCCACAGTGGGAGCTACCCTCCACCGCCGCAGCCGTCGCCGGGACAGTCGCAGAACTATCCTCCTCCTCCCATAAACTCGCCGACTTCACAGAACTTTCCGCCTCCCAAGTCGAGCACACCTCAGAACTGCCCGCCGCCTCCCCAGGCTTCATCGGGGCATGCTGCGAACTACCCATCTCCTCCACAGGCATCCCCAAGTCAAGGACGAACCTATCCGCCGCCTCCCCAGGCGAACTCTTCGCCATCGCAGGCGCAGCCCCAATATCCACCGCCGCCCGGCCTTGCTCAACAGCAAGCACAGCAGCAACAGCAGCAGCCGCAACAACAGCCCTCGCCGCAGCCTTCACCCCAGCACCAGCAGTACCAGCAGGCACGGCTTTCCCTCAGAAACTCGGGCCCGCCGGAGGTTGCCTCTCAGTTCTCTACGCCACCTTCATCCTTCGACGGCTCTCGTGACGCCGCAGCCCTCCCAGAGAAGCAGTTTGTCGAGGAGGCGCCGGTTGACACCAGCAACCCGGCCAATCTCCAGGGAGGCGCGCCGGCTGCTACCCATTTCCTCGGAGCCACGGCAACTGTTGATGATGTGGGTACGTTCAACGGCGGCAGCTACCGCATAAGTCACCGGGACAGTAATACCATTCTCACCATCCAGCTTGCTGTGGGTTGTCCGTTGAATGCTAAACCAGGTATGTTAAGTGTATCCCTGAGGAAAGACGATCATGGACTAATGGCACACAAGGTGTCATGGTGGCCATGTCACACTCCGTCACACTGAGAGGCCAGCTCAAGTTTAGCATGAAGAAGCTCGTTGCCGGCGCGGAGCTGGCAAGTTCCACCTTTGTCGGACCCGGCGAACTCCTCCTGGCTCCTCCCATGCTCGGCGACATCACCAGTCTGCGGCTGACTGGCAAGGAGACATGGTCAGTCGGACAGGATGCCTACATCGCCTCGACGCAAGGTGTTATCAAGGACTACAAGCGCCAGGGTCTCAGCAGAGCCATCTTCAGCGGCGAGGGTCTGTACGTCTACAAAATCAGCGGCACTGGTCTGCTCTGGCTCACGAGTTTCGGCGCGATTATTCGCAAAGACGTAAGTGAATCATATGGGTTCGGTACAGTGCAGGAGAGGCTTACCGGTTTCTAGCTTATGGAGGGCGAGAAGTATGTTGTCGACAACGGCCACTTGGTGGCTTGGAACGTCAAGTACATCATGGAGCGTGTTACTTCCGGTGGCATCATCTCTGGCATGTCGTCGGGTGAGGGGCTGGTGTGCAAGTTCACCGGCCCAGGAACGGTGTTTATGCAGACAAGAAACGCGGTAGGCCGATATCTTCGCAGCTCTAACAGGGTATCTGAACTGACAGCCATTTCTGCAGAGACATTTCTATGCCTATCTGAATGGGCAACAACATCAGTCAGTCTAACAGACTTGGCAATTCATTTGCTTGGGTTGATGCAGAAATCTTGGTCTTGTGTAACCCGAGCTTGATCTGAAGACGACACAACCTCATAGTCTTACTTTGCCACACATAGAGTGCCAAAATTGATATCCCCGATGTGTCTCGTGTCTCAGGTATCGCCTGCATTTGGGAAAGTAGCCACCCTGGTTATAAGCCTGGATATAAATAAGAAGAGAACTTTTTGCCTGAGTAAGAGGTTTAAGTAGGTTAAAGTTTAAGTAGCTTTTTATTATTTTATTAGTACTATTTCTATTATTTAAATAATATAATAAATAGGGAACTTCAACTTTATTGTGAGCGTGAGCTTTCATAGTTGTTTGGGAAAACTGATTGGGATATTTTGCACTATAATGTTTAAGTCCCCTCAACTTCAACAATTCATCATCATGGGCCATTGCCGCAATCAAGAAACTACACTTGACTTTGATCCTTTGACCGTAGTATGTACACACCTAGCCAAACCAGTGGCGACCTTAGTATGGCTAATATTTAGATTGAGTCATGACCACCATGACTGCCCTGTTTAATCGTTTAACCTGGTCCAGCATCGGAGAGGGTCAGCACGGCCAGGATTATGGAAGATTTTCAATAGCAGTGACGATGGCCACCTTGCTTCTGCAATCCTTCAGATGCGCAGTGGGCGTACTTTTAAGTCTTCAACAAATCCCTAGTTCCAATTGCCTTGCAAATCACGGTCAGGTTTTGAATTCCTTCGGCCACTCACCTAGTTATTGGTCTTTTGTCACATCGCTCACACGCTTGAGAGTGCCAGTCATACGCCTTACCACAATATCATTTATATTCTGTGCCCTTTCCTACGATACTCACCAAGCCATTCTGGCCGAAGCCCGAAGACCACAGCTGAAATGAGTTCGACATTTCCCGGAAACCCGGGCAATATTGTGGACGCGTTGCGACTAGCTGCCAACGGTGCACATCAGAGTATAACATTGTATCCGGCGGACTACACCAGCAACCATGCGGAACCCTTTCGGCTTTCTTACAAGGACCTGCTTTCCGAAGCGGAAAAGAATGCCAGCAGGCTTTGCCAGGCAACGAAAACTCGGGAAGCTCTGAAGCCCGGGTCCGTCGTGCTCGTCCATTTTAGCGAAGTTCTGGACAACATCGTCTGGTTCTGGTCTGTTCTGTTAGCGGGGGGGCTTCCTGCTATGAGCAGCTCGACCATGTTCAGTCAGAATCCTCAGGATAGGAAAAGACACCTCAGCCATCTCTACACAACGCTCAGACAACCTTTGTGTGTCACCAACAGGTCCATGCTAGGGCATTTCGAGGAGCAAGGAGTAAGAAAAGGACCATATGATCCATACTTACGCTGTCGAGGACATCTTGGCTGAGTCCTTAGTTGCGTTGGAGCCCCAATGTTATCAGCCTTCTCCCTCAGACATCGCTGCTCTGATGTTCACATCGGGAACCAGCGGCAACTCCAAAGCAGTACCGCTTACCCATCAGGGAATGCTTGCTGCCTTTCGCGGTAAAGCGGAAGTTGCCAACTTGAGCCATCCACATAGTCCATTCCTCTCCTGGGTAGCCATGGATCACGCGGCCAATCTTGTCCATTGCCATCTGTTCGCCATCGTGTCGGGTGTCTCACAAATCCATGTCCCGGCTGCGCAGGTGCTAGCGGAGCCGGTGCATTTCCTAAATATTCTAGGACGCCACCGAGTCTCGCGCACATTCGCGCCCAACTTCTTTCTCGCCAAGCTGTTGAGACAGCTCGAGGGCAATAAGAAAGCAGCGTTAGACCAAGATCTTAACCTTGAAGCACTGTACCTTGATACCGGCGGTGAAGCGAACGTTGTCGGAATCTGCGTCAGGCTCCAGGCAATCCTCAGTACGTACGGCGCACCTAATGACGTCTTCAAGCCCTCCTTTGGCATGACCGAGACTTATACAGGGTGCATCTTCAACAACAGTTGCCCAAGCTACGAAGAAATGAAGCACCTGGAGTTCGCCTCTCTTGGAAAACCCATGCCAGGCGTCCGAATGCGTGTGATCCGCATGAACTCCGGATCTGAAGATGACGGCTTCTTTATCGAGGCAGAGCCCAGTGAAAAGGGCCATTTGGAAGTGACGGGTGAGGCCGTATTCCAGGGCTACTACAACAACCTCAAGGCAGGCAAATATCCATGGAGCAACGCCCAGCTAGTTTTGCACTTTCAGCAGGCGGGACGCCACTATGAACACAGAAATTGTTGTGGTCCTGTACTTGCCGTTGTTCGAATCAGCCGACGATGAAGCAAGGTTCGAGACTCAAAGTAGTATCGTTAGGGTGGTCAGCATGCACAACCATTCCCGCCCGCAGATAGTGCCATTGAGGGAGCGAGACATGCAGAAGTCCACCTTGGGCAAACTGTCTCGAACAAAGCTGAAGGACGCTCTGGGAAGTGGTGTCTTCGCCGTCCAGCAGTCCTTCAACGACGAGGCGATCAGAAGATACCGCCAAAGAACCCGGGGACAGCCCGAGACAGCTGAAGAAGCCATGATTCTAGACCTTGTCCGGGGTCAACTTGATCTGGAGGCCGACGCAGACTTTTCGGTCAACGACTCAATTTTTTCAATGGGCGCGACATCAATGGACCTCATGGCCCTAAAATATCGCATCAACGCGAATCTACAACCCTCCAAGTCCATCCAACTGATTGATGTGCTCAACAATCCTACTCCCCGGGGCTTGGCAGGCTGCATAAAGGCAGTAAGTCAAGGGCAGCATGATTACGATCCCGTGGTTACTCTTCAGCCGCACGGTAACAAGACGCCGTTGTGGCTGGTTCACCCTGGAGTAGGCGAGGTTCTTGTCTTTATCAATTTAGCCCACCACATCACCGACCGCCCCGTCTTCGCATTCCGCGCCAAGGGCTTCAATAAAGCCGAAACACCATTTACCTCCCTGGCGGAAATATTCGAGACGTACCGGGCGGCCATGAAAAAGGGTCAACCCAAAGGACCTTACGCCATTGCAGGGTATTCTTTCGGAGGAATGGTGGCGTTCGAGATAACGAAATTGCTCGAGGCCGGCGGTGACGAGGTGCGGTACTGCGGAAGCTGGAACCTGCCTCCACACATCAAGTCTCGCATGCGCGAGCTCGTTTGGGACGAGTGTGTAATGCACCTGTTCTACTTCGTCGAGTTGATGAGCGAGGCCGCGATATACACTCACAAGGAAGCTATTTGCGCTCTCGAGCGAGAGGGAAAGCGGCTCGAAGCGATCAAGTACCTTCGGCCGTTGTGTAACCAGTCTCGCTGGCAGGAGCTGGGTCTCAGCGAGGAGGACTACCTCCATTGGGTGGCAATCGCGTCTAACATGCAGGGGCTTGCCGTTGACTATGAGCCGTCGAGGACTATCAAGTGCATGGACATTTGCGTGGCCGATCCGCTGAGCCACGTCGCAAAAGATAGAAAGGACTGTATCGAGTCCAGGTTGGCGTTGTGGAAAGATTATGTGAGGGAAGACGTGAGATCCCACAACGTACAAGGCGCGCATTATACGATGCTGAACCCCAAATTCGTGGATGTATCCTGCTTCGCGGCAACGCTTCGCCGCGTTCTTAACGAACGTCGTGTTTGAGTTGGGAAGGCGTTGCTCCTGTCTATAGGTCCTGGAAATCTTTCTCTCCTCTTCATCCACATAAGACGGTTTCGGATGGGGTTCGCTACTCTCGACACAAGTATTGAAGAAGCTGCTACAGTGCTAGTCTAATGGACATTAGTGTTGTCGTTACCCTGTAGTTAGAGTAGAATTTACAGCTTGGGGACCTTACAATGAGTTTTTCAGAAGAGCCAGGTAGCCATCCGCCTGATCTTGCCATCCAAGCCGTCTGAGCACCTCGGCAATATTCTGGGCAATTAATTATTCGGTCGGAAGCACCGTACTGCCAGACGGCTGTGTAAATCTTTACTTCTGGTACAGCACAGCCAGGAGTCATCTCGAAGCTGGCCGTGAAGGCACCATGAACAGACATTGGATCGCGATGGAGTAGCCAAGGTGTTGCGGGCCATTTCTGGAGACTTGAGTGAAGTTCAGAAAGAGAAGTGTTCACGGTTGAGCTGAGTCAGCTGGTCCATTTCGGCGCAATGAGGTCACCGAAACAGCGAGGCGCCTGTTGATCCAGGCACTTCTTAGTAAGCGAGATGGGTCTGAATCCTATCGGCGTCAATTGGTTTTTTTTCGCCCAACGGCTTATCTGCGCCCTCCCACGCCGCCGTAGGAAGGTACTGTCTGTTCTTTGAAAGGGACGTCACGAATATGCATGTTGCAAAGCCAATTCCCAAAGCAATGGGAAGCGGAACCATCCGGGCTGCCGAATGTGGAAAAGTTGAACGGGGTTGTGACTTGGAAGTCGTAGATAGACTAGGGCAAAAGTCAAATGGCAGTGGCAGGCGCCGGTGTGATGGTAAGATGAGATAGGGCGGCTTTGTCTGGTAAAGTACCGTCTGTTCCTAACCGCAGTTACAGCTTGACAAGTTGCGGTCACCGAGCATCAAGTAGGTCCGCCCATGCTCCCGCGAGGTTGAGGTGCCGTCCAAAAGGCGCCGCATGCTGGCAGGCCACGGTTGAGGTGCCAGTTGTTCTGTGATTCCCGTGGTGCCATGGTAAGCGGGTGCGCCTCACCGGCTGGGCTCGCGCAGCAAGCTCTCACCTCCTCTTTCTTCCCTCAAAACGATCGCCAGATGGTCCGTATTCGTAGGTTGCGTTTTAAAAAGGGCAAAAGAAAAAAAAAACATTGGAGATCAAGTATCACCCACAGGCTTTGGCCCCTGGCTGCTGTGGCCCGCTCGTACTTCGGTCCATTTCTCGCGCCAAAAACTCACATTCAGCCAAGCATTTTGCAGAAGACTGCAGTGGGTGCCTGGCTGTGAAAGTCTTGGCATTCTTGCGACGTCGGGCATTGCGCCGCTTCTGCAAGCTCTCCTCTCTTGCAGTCGCATTGAGGCACAAAGTCGACAAATTTGCGTGTTGTCTCTCCACCTTAGTCGAGTTTATCCTCGGAGCCGTCTCAACACGCGACCCGTAGCTGGCTGGCGTGAGGTATTTGGCGCAAGCTGGTAGCAACAGATGAGGAAAGACGAGCCGTGTCGCCGACGAGACGGGAATGTCAAATGAGTATGGGCAGTAACAATAGCTTGCGTGAATGGTGGCGAACTGGCGACTGAGGTGATTTAGGTTGGAGCTCCCAACGACCCGGAACCTGCTTTTTTCGCCGTAAGTTCAGACTCGGTCCTTATTGGTACGCGGTGCAGGAGAAATAAGTAGGAGGGTAACCAGGACTGAGGAAGTGGGGGGCGAGACAACAGGGAGGGTGTTGTGATTAAGTGGACATGCGGTATTGAGAATTTGAGATGCCCAGAAGTAAGGCAGTGTAATTGCAGGCGACTCCGTTCGGCGATAGTGTTATGGATGTTTACTTTGGGCGACTTCTATTTCTTGCGAGCGCCGTGCCACTTAGCACCCAGTGCTTCTCTTTATACCAGCCTTTTATCCCAGAAGATTCCTTTCCTCGAAGACGGGGGCGTTCTCATTCGGAGTGCCTGGGTCCAGCTGGCAGGAGCGAACTCGGAAATGGCCTAAAGAGGCCCAGAATCCGGGGTAGTCCCGCCGCAACCAGATCCTCATTGGCTTCTGGTTGGTTTATGATCGACGCAGCCTATGTCATCGCCCACCGCCTATTGTAATAGCAGGGACGCATTGTGCCAAGAGGAGGTACTTCGTCTCTACCACGTTTTGCAGTGTCAACGTCGAAAGAAAGTAGGTCCTTCAGTACCTGCCTATGTAGAGATCGGTCGGAGAGGCGGCTGCGGCTCCACATCTGCGGAAGCGCACCGTTCGACTTTTATTTTATTTTGGCGCCTCCCTTTCGCAACTTGCACAGGGCAAGGTACCGCTGTCGTGTGCTTTGCTGGCACTTTACACTACCTGGGCACTCTGCGTCTGTCCCGTCCAAGGCCTGTCATTAAGAATATAGTATCTTACGGACAACATGAGCAGTGGTTGGTAAGTATACAAATAGCCGCCTCCATCAGTCACCGCTGGGTTTGCAGCAGGTGATACATCGCCTAGGTACGGTTACACCGCCCGTACTGAAGATTGGGACAGGCCGACAGGATGGAGAAAGGGAGAGAGGGTCCACGGCAATTTCGCTCTGCCACTCCGAACGGCGAAAAGCTGAGCTGACAGCGACCGCCCTGTCTTTGGCGGGGAAGCGCTGCGAAGGCATCATTTGATTACCATCATCATCATCCACTCATTCGGCCCTCATAATCAATCTACTGCGGTACACCAGCTGGAGTGCCTTGGCACCTTACGGACACCACCTACTAGGTACCCAGTTATGTACGAATGAGGCACTCCATATTTGCTTTGAGAACATCGTTCGGCAAAGCAGCGAATATCCATACGCCATACATACCTTACCGAAGGACTCCATCAGTCTTGCTCTTGATCGGAAAACTCTGCAACGGCTGGCTGACTGCTACCGCCGAAGACCCACCTCCACCTTCTCCGCCAACACAGCAAGAAGCCAAGTCAACCCAACAAGTCAATCAAATCAAATCCAGCCAAGCCTTCCACTGCCCACTGCTGCTGCGCTCCTGTTGAGGCCCATAAGGTAAGGTACCCTACCCTGTGTGGATGGGCTGTAACTGCGGGTGGATTCGACAAAGATCCATCCGACCTCTCGCTTTCATCCACCCATTTGCCAAGGATTGAGGTACCTCCGTCAATTGGAAAGCTAACGTTGGCAAGGAACCGCCATTGCCCAGCATTTTCGCATTTGCCCAGTTCTCCAATACTTCGTTGCCTCACCATTCCATGTCATCTTTTTTGGCCCAATTCTATTTTCTATCTCTTCTCTTTTCCTTCCTTCCGCCCTTCTCCCTCGCCTGCCGCCATTGATGCTCAACCGAACTGTTCTCGCCAACGCGGCCGCTAGTACTTAGTTGTTAGAGGCCTGCTTGTATGAAGCTGCGCAGTTCTGACTCTGTCAATTAGGTACGCGCTGCGGATTCGTCGGACCTCCACACCACTTTGAACTGCCGGCCGCAAAGATATTCGCGCACGCTTGCAGCGAGGAGGATTGGATGACTGCGCCAGACTTGCTCGGTTCGAAAAAGCTTCCTACTTTACTACACCAGCCTCTCCCCCGCCTGTAATCCTCTTCAGCGACCTCCACGGCCTGCACAAACAGCTCACCGACCTCGTCACTTCTATCCAAGAAGACGCAACGCCAAGTCTACTCCGAATCCGTCGCATGCTCATCACCTTTTCACGACAGCCATACCACCGCCGAAAGTCCTTCCCCCTCAAGGACCCTCGATGACCGCCGACCGATTTGTGCCCCGAACATCATCAACACACTTACTGCCTCCATGTGTCAGAGCTTAGAGCCATGGCATGGTTGTCATCGGTGTCAAGTTAACCACTCATCACCCATCACCAAACCTCCGTGGTGGTAAATCTCTTTCGACTTCCTCCGGTTGGCCGCCTCTTCTCGCCGAGCATGTCAGTAGTCAATGTCACGGATGAAAGCGTCCCAGATCGCGGTCCGGCTGTCTTTGCCGTGACTATCGCAACGTTCGTTTTAGCGAGTGTTATGGTAGCTGCCCGGCTGTTCTGCAGGCGCTTCATTGTCAGAAATGTCAGTTGGGACGACAAAACCATGTTCTTGGCATGGCTCATTGCCTTCGGATTGTCTTTCACCATTTGCTTCGGTACCACGAGAGGACTCGGCCGTTATGACAAGGATATTGCGGGGAACCATTGGCATTCGTTACGAGCTTGCGAATATGTTTTTTCAATACTTTATGTGAGTCCTTTCCCACCTTCAGGCCGCAGCGTGCGGCACCATAGGTCATCCCGCTTACATCATGCAGAATCCCGCCCTCATGGCGACGAAAACCGCCGTCCTAATATTTTACCTGCGCCTTTCCAAAAACACGAAAAAAGTCCTCAGATTTGCTTCCTGGGTGACTCTCGCTATCGTCAATCTCGCCGGCACCGTGCTCACCATCATCAACATATTTCAGTGTCAACCAGTCCAGGCAGCTTGGGAGGTCGGTAGGGACACCTCGCAATGCATCCCGCTTCTTACCGAATTCATTTGCTCCGCGCCCATCAACATCGTCACCGATTTGGCCATTTTGGCACTGCCCATTCCCGTTCTCACCGGCATGAGGCTGCCACCAAGGCAGAAAATAATCCTTGTCCTCACATTCACCATCGGTATCTTCGTCACCATTGTCGATGTCGTCCGCATTTATTACCTGCAACAGGCCGTTACATCCGTTCCAACCGGTGTCTCGACGGATCCGGCCTCCCATTTCGGTGGCACCCCAAACTTCGCCTGGAACTCGTCATTATCTTTCATGTGGTCGGCTGTGGAGGTAAACGTGGGCATGTCTTGCGCGTGTATTCCGACTTTGAAGCCCCTCATCATCAAGATCCTCCCGGCCATGATTATCGATCCCGATGGCACTCGCTCGAGCACCCAGACTGAGAAGGACGTTCCGGAGAGCCCCAGAAACCGCACTGGTAGCGACGGCCTTGTGTCACCCACCACCAACGCCAACCGTGGCAGCGTCAGTATTCAGCAACCAGCAGCTGCGGCACGTGCTAGTCGGGATTTTGGCGGGGCAGTGAACCCTACAGCAAACACGGATGAGAACGGGTTGACGACGCTTGAGTTCCTGACTACTCCTGACATGACGCTGGAGCAATTCGAGGCTTCACACGCAGGGAGGCTGGGTGGTGTCCGGACAAGGACCTCCATGGCTACCAGCCGGGAAAACACCATCTACTTCGGCTTCGTCAACATGAGACGGCCAAAGAGCATGGTCAAGTGCGATTATCAGGAGTCATTCCGATACTGCCTCGTCGTCACCATATTGTTTCTCATGTGGGGCATCTCATACGGCCTTCTCAACACACTCAACAACGTCATCTCGAGCGTGTCAAACATGTCTACAGCTCAAACGCTAGGTCTCACGTCTGCCTACTTTGGAGGTGGTTACTTCCTCGGTCCCTTGGTTGTTGGTGAGTGGATCTTGAGACGAGACGAGCACCACCGAAGAAATCGAAAGAACAGCCGCCGTGACCCGGACGGCGTTGGTGGCTTCAAAGTTACATTCATCGTTGGACTCTGTTTCTACGGCGTTGGAACAATTATCTTCTGGCCATCCGCCGTCACAAAGTCTTGGGGTGGTTTCTTACTCAGCAGTTTTGTTGTTGGATTCGGTTTGTCAGTCTTGGAGACGGGAGCCAACGCATTCCTGATTCTCTGCGGCCCACCAGAGTACGGCGAGACCCGACTCCTTCTCGCTCAAGGTGTACAGGGCATCGGTGCAGTTCTCAGTGGCCTAATGGCCCAGAGGGTCTTCTTTACGAAGCTCACCAACCAGGACAGCACCGGTGACAACTCCACAACACTGCTGAATGTACAATGGACTTACCTTGCCATCACACTACTGTGTGTTGCTCTTGGGCTCTTCTTTTACTACATGCCCCTACCAGAACTGAACGACAACGAATTACAGGAAACAGCCGAACGCATCCCGGTTGACGTCCAAAAACGCAGCATTGGTGGTTTACAGCTCCGAACATGGAGCTTGATTCTCGCAGTCCTTGCTCAGTGGACATATGTTGCTTGCCAAGAATGCAACAATATCTTTTTTCGCGCGCTGCTCATCGCCCTTCTCCCAAATCAGGAAGACTCAGGATCAGCGGCGACGAACGCAGATACGAATCCGGGGGAAAATAGCGACAAACCACCCGGCCTTTCCCTGGGGGTGACCGATTATCACCTGGTCGCCCACAGCGTCTTCGCCATTTCTCGATTCATCGTGGCATACCTTACCTACTTGTCTGTACGGAACCCTCGCATGCCGAAACCGAGAACATGGCTAGCCATCAGCGTTGGGCTTGCCACTCTTTTCGCGCTTCTTACTGTAGTTTTGAAGCCGTGGGATCCCAACCTTTTGATGATTCCGGTGATTCTGTTCTACTTCGCCGAAGGGCCCATCTGGCCGCTGATTTTCGCCATTGGTTTGCGAGGCCAGGGTCGGCGCACAAAGCGTGCGGCCGCATTTATTACCATGGGAGGATCTGGCGCAGCCTTTTTCCCCTACGTAATATACGCCATCGTGAGCGGCGGAGCCACGGTTCAGGTTTCGTTCGTCCTCATCGTGGCTCTACTGGTCCTGACGGCCTTCTACCCCATCTGGCTGGAGTCTCTCGGGGACGCGAGGACGATGACGGACCCCGCCCATTCAGTGGTTACCCCTGAGGAACGCCGAGCTCACGCGGACGAAATCGACGTGAACCGTGAAATCAGAAAGCGGCGCAGAACCCTATCTACCATTGCAGCTAAAAGCAAGCGTGGCAGCATATTTAGCAAAATCTCCCAATTGGGCAGAACCAATGGAGAAAGCATGACTCCCCCGGCGGTGGAACATTCTGAAGAAAAGAATTCCAACAACTCCTCCGAGGCGAGCAACGACACGCGGTCACAGACCGTATGAACGAGCGAATGTTTTGATTGAGCGACATAGGGCCGTTAAGCTCTTTCTATATTAATTGCTATATACCCAATGATGATGATGTTCGATGAATAAAATTAACGATTCAATATTGGTGTGGTTTCGTCAAGTTTAAAGTGATAATCTGGTTATATTTTCAAGCCTGACGCAATTTTCTCAAAAACTCTAACTCCTTCCCGCCCCAGAGCCGTGCCCACCCCAACGGCATATGCCCCGACGCTCTCCATTCTCCTGAAGCCATCCGCGTCCGAGACACCGCCGACACCAATGACCTTGATGTGCAACAGCTCTGGCTCTCGCGATAACAACTCCGTGATAGTCTTTACATTCCCGAGGGCCAGGGGATGCAGCGGAGGCCCAGCCATACCGCCCAACCCGGATCCAGGAAGACGTGCTACCAACCCGCCCTCTGCCTGCTCAACGTCCTCCTCCAGTAACAGACAAGAGCCAAGCGTGTTCACGGCGGTGATGAAACTGATCTTGCTCGGCACTTTGAGCATCGCGTTCTTCGTGACAATAGTCGCATCCTCGCGCAGAGCACCGATGAGAACCCTGTAATGCGCCAGGTGCGTGTAAGGAGGCGTCTTCAGGCCCACGGGGATCACAGGATTCGAGGGCAGGGCCGCCAGGTACGCCTTCAGCTGGGCCTGGTCAGAGGCGGGCGGGGCGGCGTCGGCGATGTTGGGACACGAGAGGTTGACCTCCATCGCCAAGGGATGAGCCGTCGTCGCGGCGAAGCGGGCGATGCGCGCATAGCATTCCGCAATCTCACGGGGCGACCCCGTCACCGACACGATGATGAGCTTCCGGTGGTGACGACCCTCGATCTTCGCGACGGGCAGCTCGTCGATGAAGTCCAGGTACGTGTCGAGCGGCAGGGGGGAATAGCCCAGGTTATTCAGCGAGGCCACGTCCTCGGGCCTGAGGTCCTTGGGAGCGGCGCGGTGGGACGAGGAGTTCGGGACCGCGGTTGAAGGGGTCGAGGTCAACGGGGAGAAGAAGGTGTACTGGTGGACGGCGTCGGAGTGCGCGAAGCCGTTGACGAGGGACGTGCGGGTCGTCAGGGCGCCCGTGTGCGGGCAGGCATGGAGGTGTTTGAGGTCGTCGAGGGTTGTGCACCACGGGTTCGCGGAGTTGAGGAGGGGTGGTGAGATTTTAAGCTCCGGGGGTAGAGGGGCGTTCATTTCGGGCGTCCTGGTTTTGAGGTTCAGCTTGCGATTCTTGTCACGAGACTCTAGTTGCGACTAGCATGAGAGCTTGGTCTATGCGAGGAATGAGTGATGCGATGGAACTCATATGAGTGTTGTCGCCAGGTCAGGCCCCGGAAGGCCCTGGGGCGGCGGCGGCGGGGTGATGGCAGGGGAGGGTTGATTAGATAAGGTGTCCGTCCGCTCGGGGTTTTTGGGCGACACTTTTCGGCCAATGTTCCCTGCTTAGCCCTTTTCTAACGTGTGGAAAGTGTATCTCGTCTGATGTCTGGTCAAATTCAGGGGTTCGAGACGTAAGTCTGGTGATGTATGTATAATTAGCTGACAGCTGATTACATGAGATGAATCAAGGATATGGGGTGTCGGTGAAGCGACTGAGAAGTCCATTACATAAAACGGTTTTCTCAGCGCGACTTGGTCCCGATTACTACAGAGCCATATAACTTCACCGAGAACACGTGAGTAAAAATACCAAATAACAAGCTTGCCAAGAACAACGCATGAGCAAGTTTGTTGTATTGTCGCATTGAGAACTGGTGAAGATGTCCCTGGCTACTGTGTGGATACTCATGGAATAACAAGACAACAAACGGGACGAATGCCAACGACAAAAGTCTGCTGAAAAGTTGGGTGGAACCAAATGCTTGCTTGTATAGGCTCCATGTCTGTTTCTGAGTTTTTGTTACAGAGTTAATGCAAGGGCTGGGTCATGCATGTGCACTTTAACCTCGACCCTGATCTTTGTGCTTGTTGCTTGTAAAGTAGTGTTCAGAATGGAGGTGTTTATATATTGTCTGATGCATTGTTTATGTGTCGTATTGGTATTGGGTGGCTGCCTAGGGAATCCAAGTTGATGATGTGGATAGTTCTCCTAGTTTTCTCTTTTTCCTTTTTTCTTTTCCTACAAAGCCATTAGCCAGAAGAGAGCACAAGTCCCCTGCTTAGAAGACCATGTATCAATCTCTGTATTTCTACAACCGAAATCATGATGCTGTCTCGCAACGGAGCTTAACAAAATGAAAGGAGGTCTGGTTGTGGAAGGAAGAGACTGCGTTCAATCACCAACCCTACCGCTTATTAGGAGGAAGATGGGAACACAAGAACCACGAAAGAAGCAGCTGTTTTCTGTGAAAACTACTACTGTCACTTCTTCGTGTCAAAAATAATATTGGGTTCAGACGTAGGGACGGTGTCAGGAAAAGATTCATGAGAAGGACGGTAAGGACGAGTAAGAGAGGTGATTAAAAAGGAGAACAACCATGATGTTCTTGAGTGACTTGAGAATGACGAGGACCAAAAAAACCAGGTACGCAAAAAGAAAAGATTCCAGGTCCTCGACATCTTTGATCTGTTGATTTCGAGAGCCACACAAATCAGTCCTGCCAACGTCGGCAGTGACGTGTGTGGCGCCATGAGCGTTGACATCCCCTGCCAGGCACCCTTCATGATGGGCACTGACAGTCATTGTAAAAGCTGGCTTGTTGCTGGTTATTCTGTACGTGGTGGCAGAAAGAGGGTGATGGTGGGCTGTCTGGCGAGAGATCTTGGGCCCAAGAAGATGCTCAGCGCAGGCCATCAAACTGCCTTGCCAATCGGAGAATTTCAGAGGAACCGGGAGAAAGAACTTTGAGGCTAGTGCACAGTTCTCCAGAAAAGAATCTCCAATCAGTTAGGGTAAAATTATTTTTCGGGTCAACAAAGATGTGCGATGTATGTAGCGTAGGAACGCAAACTTCTTAAGCTATCAAGGATGAATAGGTTATGCGTGGCTCAGGGTCTCGTGATAGAACGTGGAACCTCGAAGCCTATCACTGGTTTGTTTGGATCAATATAGAGATCTTTGGGCATGCGAGAACCAGAGCAGATGATATGTTGAACTGCATCCTTCCGCGCGTACAGGTACCTACGCAGTCCCTTGATGTCCAAGTATCATCATCTTCACGTTTCATTATAGCTACTAATCACCCATTCTTTTTCTTGCTTAAATATTCTCGCTTTATGAAAGGAAAAGGAGAAAGAAAAGGTTTGCACGAAATACTATGGCTTCCTTGCAAGTATACCTGCCGGGGACGCAAGTGATCCAGCCACGCGCGACAACAGACGCGGGCGTTGGATCACTAGATACGACCTCGGACGCGAAGAATACCAATGGGGTCATAGCATCTCTCTTCAAATCCCACTGCGCGAGTAACACTGGAGGATAGACCCCAAGGGCGATAGCGGGCGATTCGTAGACTGTGTCATCTCCTTGCCGGCGGGCGAACGGCAGGCGTGAACGGTGCAAGCTGCCAGTAACGCATTTGACCTTGTGCGCAGAGTCTTTCATGTTGTCTGCCACCCGCCCTCCCCCCAAGAAATAAAAAACCCCTCCCAAAAGTTGAGAACTGTTGAAACTTCTTCTATTTCTTCGACTCGACACCAAAACTAGGCATCGTTCTCGGCCAGAATGCTCACACAAGGTCAGCCCGCGAGTGGGATAGCAGATCGTGGATCACGCCGCGGACGAGGAGGTGGGCTAAAGTCAACCTACGTGATTTGTTCCGGACGTCTGATACTAAACGGAACGCCACGACGAGTTAGACATCATTTCGCTGGGCGATAAATTCACAGCTGGCGACTGCGCCGAATTGGAAGACGCAAAACGGAGTGCGGCATGGCGGATCCGGGAATACTGCAGAACACGCATCTCCGGCGAGAGTAGCCCGATATTCAGAGCCATGTTTGGAAAGAGTATGAAGAGGCCATAGCCAGGGCGCCAAAAGTGAGCTCATGAGAGCTCACGATGGTAAGTACTCAGTAGAAAGCTACGTAACCTCCCTTTGGTGAGAAGCCTCCTTTCAGGCTGTCCGAACGTGCAATATGTTTTTAAGCTTCATTGGTTTTCATATCCACTCAGTCACGTCGAGACTAGCTCTCCTTTATACACATAGAATCTGATTAGAGAGGCATAGCTGATGAAGAGAGAAGCTGGGGAGTGATGCTAGGAAGCATTGTGAATGACGGGGTTCAGTCTCCCGCCAGCCACATTGATAACATCCAACTACAACAACGGAGGAAGCTTGTTATTCGCTGTCGATGCAAGGCTCCTCGCTATAGCAAGGCAGCGACTACAAACAGCTGCCGGTAGTCTTTCGCCCATTCTCTGATAGGTGTTCCCCCTTACTCTCTTGGTACCGCAGTAACACCAAAGTTTCCTTAACCCGCAAGACTGGAGCTAAGCATAGTTCATGGCCTTTCGATCAGGTATCGTTGATTCATGGCTTCATTATCAAGTGGCCAGTGTGAGACTTGCCGCACGCCAGTCCTCACAACAAACCTTGCTCGATCTCGATGTTCAAGACGGCGATGTTAATGATTCTAGGCGGTGGATGTCTCTGAAAAATCATCTTCAGACTTCGAACTCGAGATAATCTTCCGTCGAGGCGACTCCGAGGCGTCGCTGGCAGGCCTGATGGCCGAGTCACTCCCGTACGAAGGTACGCCTTCCTGCGAAAATCAACGATCTACGAAAGAATTAAAGGCCTCCGGCAAATTTCTCACCAGGTGCCGTGGAACAGAGTTACGTACGAGAGGCAAAAGGTCGACCGGGCCGTAAGAGACCCGCGCGGCACAGCCCCCCTTTGTCAAACAAAGGCTCTTGAGAAGGTCGAGTTGCTCATGATCGGGGTTCTGCCGATGAGCCAATTCAGTTTGAACTCTTGGAAAGGATTGTAGGTGTTCGGACGTAAAGTGCACCGGGTTTGGATTTTTCTTTGGCCTGGCTTTAGTAGACCGGGTGGTTTGGCACCCTTTGGTCCGGAGCCAGGCCTGTCGAGGTATCGCCTTACTTTGTGACCGCGCTTCGGCCTCCATGCGCAAATTCGATATCGTGAAAACAGAATCTAGCGCGGCTCGATCGGCTTTTACCTTATCTCGAGGAAGCTAAGCGCCGCTTGAATTGTTCCCTAGGGACGATCCGTAGGTGCGCACTATGGACGATTAGATGCCCACCGAACTTGTAGATCGGAAGTTTGTCGGGTGACTGGAAATAACGCTATTAGTCAGAGGTTTGGCGCTTGACAATAGTCCGAACACTGATGGGCAGAACTTGAGTCGACGGTTTAATAGTGTTGATGAGCAGTTTCAGGGGGAACCTGGAGGATAGCTGGTCGTGGACCTGATGCGCCAACATGACAGCCTTTCTGATTACTGGTCGTATGGAAGCAAACACTGCTCTATCAAGTTCATGAACTTTTTTGCTAGGGAGTCTCAAGAGACCAGTCTCGTGCCAAGGACCGAGTGAAGCGATGGTTTGAGATAGAAAGGGGCGACGACTAGCTCTCAGCGTTCAGTAGTCAGGCGTATCAGCTCGGTTTTCCTGAATTAGACGTGCAGCATTGACTGACCCGAAGGCGAGCATAGCCGGCCCTGAGTAATGCGCAGACAGAGACGTGATGTTGTTCCAGTGGGTTGCATACAGATATCAATGAGGTCGGCGAAGGGTCCCGGACAAGCTTGGGGGACAATGGTCCCTTCGGAATGAGACGTGGAGACTGCCTTCAATATCCACAGAACCAACAAGTCTGGGCTGGGTCTGCACCTACCACTGAAACCCACTTCTGGCGGGACTTGGTGATCATGTCGTGAGGGCCTGCCGCTGAAGAGGTTTGAGGCCTTTGCGGCCGAGAAGTTCAAGTTCGCGGCAGTTCAATCTGGAAAAGTATGTCTTCATTTTCGGCATCTTTGTGTCGATCAACAATGACGTATCTCCAAGGCTGCGGTTGAGCAACCCCGCGTCAACATGTTCTGTCAAGAATAGCTGTTGTGAAAAGCTTCGAACTGTGTCGTCCGATATTGGGGTTCACGCATCGACATCGATTGGAGGGTATTGAAAGTACCCGTAGCTGGAATGCATCCCACTTGGGTTACGATGCTTTTTTTTGTTACCGTGTCAAAATTCACCTCATGTTGAAGCTTTCAATGTCATGGTTGTCTGGTATGGAACATGTGCCAAGCGATTGGGAGGTGCCAAAGGTCTGACTGCCTCATGGACATGACGCGCGCTGATGCACACTGGCGGCAACATGTAATCAAGGAAGCCAGACTTGCATCTGGAGTGTCACGAGCAGGGAAACCCCAGAGCACTTGATATATAGCTCGGGTCGTGATTGTGTGTGCGTCGAGACCCTCATCAACTTGTGAAGGCTGAACGGTACTCTGTGCAATGCATGTGTGATGGTCGAAGAATTGTTTGGGACTGAATCAGTGCAACGGGATTCTCCCTCGTGCTGCCAGAAACCGGTGTCGCACGTCAATGCAATGACACGGCCGAAGGAAACTAAGTTGTTTGATTGAATCGTGTGGTGTTTGTTTGCCGATGGGGTGGGCTTTGTGCAACAACCGATCCGCCTGGTCTCAATAATGGCGTGTTTCGTTGGCCACGGCGTGGTAAATCGAATGAGTGGGTGGGTGTAAGCATCGGTAGATGCAAGCGAGGTGCAGCATGCAGGCTGTTGCAGAGTGCAGATGACTATCGCACTTCCCTGCATTGCATCGACTGTAGAAAAAGCAATGAGCACCAGATCCCAGGTGGGCGGGAGCACGTCCGGGTTCGTCGAGGCTAGCAATGAGTTTGGAGTGGCACTTCCGCGGTTGACAAGAACAGCAGGGTGACGAAGACGGACGAACGTGCGAATGCGAGGCTCAGAGACAGCGGGTTGTTCTAGCGATTCTCGAACGGTGCGCAAGGCGATCGTGACATGAAAGGCGGTCGAGCTAAGCTGGCTCGGTCTCAGAATCCATGCATCCAAGCGCCCGGCTCATTGCCTTGGGTCTCACCCTGATCAGACGAGTTGAGGTGATGGCATGTCTGACCGAGCGCTGAGCATATCTTGATGACACCAGAGGTAACTGGTCGGACGTGGTGTAATGGTCGAAACATTCGATGGATGACGGCGATGCTGCGGTGTTCGTCGGACAGACTAGGTTTGAGACGCAGCTGTTGGATGGCAAACATGATTGGATGAATGGACGGGTGTTTGTGGTAGGCGACGTGTATGCGTTCGTGCGCGACATGACGACAACTTCGAGAGTGGTGATATTAAGAGATGGGTGTGTGATGTGTGTCAGGATTTTAGTTTGCTCGGACGGCCTGCCGATTAATAGTAGATGTATCATTGGATAGGTAGTATTGGTGTTCGTGAAGAGTACTTATGAAGGAGACTTACTTAGGTAGGTATGTGGTAAGATGATGTAGTAAGCAAAGGTAAATTCCACGAGGTCGCCGTTTGGCAGCATGGGGGAGGGGAATCGAAGGTAAGGTAGGTACTAGGTAAGGTAAGGAGGTGACGATGTATCCTGCACAGTGTGCTAGATTTACGGACGCGAGCAACAGGAGTCCTTCAGGTCAGTCCTGGGCGACGACTCACTGAAGAGCCCAAGCGAACGGTGGAGCCCGGGGACGTGGTTGGCGGTACAGAGCAGGGCCCAACTCTGAGCTGGACCAAGCTCGGACAGCGAATGAGAGCGTGTATTTTGGGTTCCATTCTTAATAGTGGATACAAATGGGCAGATGCCCTGGTTGGATTGGCTGGAATCGCTGCGGCACTTACACGAGTTTGCTGTGGTCTGTGGTACCATTATCTCTGTACCTACCTGAGGGCGCCTTAGGTGGGCACCTTAGATAGGTATTACCTCAGGTAGGTAGGTAAGGTAGTCATCTCTGCAGCAGCATATCCCTGGAAGATGTCTTTCTATCTGTATTCGGGGCTGTGAAGTGAAAGTACGGCTGGAAATCGCGGTCAAAGAAGAATGATTTGATCGTTTTCATCTTCCTCTCTACTATCACTCGTCTTCATTCATAGACATACCGCCAGATACAAAATGACGGAAGGTCATGCCCCGGAGTAAACCCCGTGCAGAGTACCTCAGTACTTCTACCATACTAATGGGTACTCTCCCAGCAATTTGGCCGTGTCATGGTTCGATTCCCCACATTCCCATCTTAAAGGACTCTGGATGTCTTGGATTTCGACCAGGCTTTTGAGAGGTTGACTCTTACACTAACTACCTAGGTAGTCTTATGTGGTTCGTTTGCGTCGAGCCGTTACTGAGCCGGGGTCCTGGGTCGGAAGCTGCACTCCATCGCGCACTCGATTGAGCTTAGCTTAGAGAGATACGTACCGAGTCCTTTCCTTCCATTGTTTCCCTCAGGTTCCCTGTCCGCTACCTCATTGCTTTCCCCCAGTCTTCTATTTTCATTCACCTTACCTTACCCAAATCTCCTCCTTCGGCAAAAGCAGAACAGACTGAACAGCCAAATAGTGAGCAGCAAGACATCACAACCAACTAAAGGTCTGAGAGTATTTCGGAATCGCGGCAATCCGGCCGGGAAGCTACATCCGTGGTCGACAACGCAGGACCCGGGTTCTTGCGAAATCCCGGGACACTGGACAGCTCAACATGTGGAATCTACGCAGGGGGCGTTATTCGGCGCTCGTTCGTTCCTTGGGACCATCATCCAATCTCCCAACTCGGGGGCCCCCAAGGGTCTCTCGCTGGTCTTGACTCAGCCGTCAGACCCAGAACTCCGGGTGCTGCGCGATTGGCCCTGCACCGTTGCCCACAGTCTTGGGCATCAAATCCTTCGCTCTCAACTCGGCCTTTGATCTGCAGATATCTTTCCCTCACAACCGTTCAGCTGGGCTCGCTGTTGTGAAAACCCAAATTCAAACTCAGCCCGCGCTTCAAGCCCACATACTTGGAAGCCTTGGCTTGGCTGTCTATATCCTGCCAGCTGAGCAAACGTCAATGTCCCAGCTGTGCTACCAGCAACATTATCACGCCCGCAGTTGCTGAACCCCCCCCCCTGCCTGCTCTCCCTCGGACACTGTACGTTGCCGAGAGAGAGAGAGAGAGAGAGAGAGAGAGAAAACTTGCCTTGCCCTATCGAGTTTCGAGTCCTATTTGACTCTCTCCACCTGGTCCGGTTTTGCCGGCAGGGCAGACGACTCCCGAAATTCAAAGCTCGACTTGAGATCCCCCCTTTAGCTCTTCCCGCCCCTCTCGGTCCAACCTATTCAACAAGCCTAGCTTTCGACAACGTCGACGCGACACACTACACCGTCACCCACGCTTCACCTCGCAACTCCCGGATTCAGGCACCACATCGACCACTGTCGACACCTCTGTCTCTCGCAATAATATGAAGATGGTGTCCCCATAACCGGCGCAAGACCTCGCTTATACTTGGTTCAAACACCATTCAACAAACCATTTCCCGGGCCGGCTTCCCCCAGATCGCACCGGACCGCGACATCCTGTGACCGCACTGCTCTCTACGCAGCACAGAAAAGCGCAGCTCTTCGGTGCCACCGCCAACTCTAGCCTTGCCTTTGTGCAACCACTCTCCTTGTCCCTCCAACAACACCCACCCAATTCCGACAAGCTTCTCACTGTCTCAAGAGAAACTTGGTCGCGCTACCTTAGTTTCTTTAGCACTTCTGGCCGTACGGTACGGATACTGCTGTCTCTGATACTGGATACCCGATACCCCTGCCAGACTGCATTCTCCGGCTGCGTTACGCCCACCTACGCACTTCTACGACTCCCGTCTCTTCAGCT
Organism: Colletotrichum agaves; assembly: GCA_036785465.1. Lineage (NCBI taxonomy): Eukaryota > Fungi > Ascomycota > Sordariomycetes > Glomerellales > Glomerellaceae > Colletotrichum > Colletotrichum agaves. The sequence continues at coordinate 36,746 of JAXISO010000079.1, read as the reverse complement.
CCGAGGTTCACCATCCCATTCGAGCCCACTCACTACAGATACAGCTACACTAGCTGCCATCCTATGTGACGCTACGCCGAAAGGCCTGGTCCCTCGTTCTCCTCTTTACCCTCTCGACATCCCTCAATAGCATCCTGTCCCTACAAAACTAACTCCTCGTCTCCAATTTCGCATACTCCACGCCCTTCTTCCCTCCCTCTACTCAAGCCAACCACAACCAAAAGGTCAACTCATTACCCGAAAGCTGTGGCATCTGATCACCCTGCTCGCCTACTATCCATCGTCGACATTGGACGGCGTCCAAGCCTAACCATATGGCAGAAGCATCTGTTCGTCTGCACGCCGTCGCTTTTCGTTCTTCGTCCTCGCCCTCAGTACCCAAGAAACAACGTCATTCCCACTGTTAACAATCACCGTCCAAGACTGCCCTGGTATTTGCTCTCGGCCTTTGGTGGCCGCCACGGCGTTATATCGCCCAGGCTATAGCGCGCTTGCGGATGCCTTCATGATACCAGCCCCCCCCCCCCCCCCCCCCCAAGCGACCAGCAGCTTTCGTCTTTGCTTCTCCTTCCCTGAGCCATTCACAGGACAGCTCACCCTACGTTTTCGAACTTGAACGATATGTTTGACCATTTCACGTTGGGGACCCAGGCTCGCCCAGCCGCCAATGCTGTCGATGCAGAGCCACATTTGTCCCCAAAGCAACTACCAAGGGAGTTGGAACCATCGACGACATTGACAGCATCCCTAATCGTCCCTCTCAGCCCCGACAACAACTCCTCAACACCACCACAGCCGATTGACAACCTTGTTGACAAGCTCAACAAACAGACCCTTCTCCCAAGTTTCCCACGAAGACCTCAGAGGCAGAGACAACCCGAGTCATCGTCAATCATCGCACATTTGTCATCTGTGGCGTTGGAGGTGGATGATGATTGCCAGATGGATCTGTCTATGGATGATGCCAAGGAACATCAGCCAGTTGCTGACTGGAAGAGATCGCGACGTCAATGGCATAGCCGGTATGCCAACAACCCCAATAATGCCCGCGCCATGGAAACTCGTCTGAGGGACTTCATATCCGATAAATCACAATGCAACGTCATCCCGGCACCGACGACCTCATCGATACCCGCAATACCTACGTATCCAGAGCTTCCGGGGATCGAAGTTGACAGCCGCCGCAACCTCGATGATTCGGCAAAGCTGGAAGCAGACGAAGGTTTCGGGGGTGAGCACGAAGAGCTGATGCGACGAATCATGAACTCGTCAGACTCAGAAAGGATACTGAGCACATCCGGCGGTCTGCGCCAATTTGGGGCGCTGAGATTCAGAGGCTCGGCCGAAACGGCCCTTCGATGCCAAAATGTCGTTAGGCATCGGCCAAGGATGAGGAAACGCAAGGCCGTGGGACCCAGTCGAGAGCCGAGACCGACGTAAAATCACCTATGAAGATGAGGTCAGCGATGATCACGTCAACAACAATAATGGCTACAACAAAACACCACATTTGTTCGATTGATTCAACGACCTGTATAAGCGATGAGCAGATCTTTACAATATACCCAGGCACAGGCGGGATTTTGGTATCAGGACGGGCATTGGCGTTAACAACAACGGTTCATTTGTTGTTCTTTATTTTTGTGAACATGATTTGGACAACATTCATACTGCGCATGCGTGCATGCGGCAACAGTTCAGCCGTTTCATTGGGGGGAGTTTTATTGCTCAACATGGCGTAACGCTGGTGGCGTTTTGAGTGCGGTGCGATTCGGGTTATTTCTGCCGATCCCAGGAAACAAGGCCGTTGGCATCGGGCCGGCGGCCTCTCTTCTACCTTGGACACTCAAGCTTAGCTGCCGGTCCCCGATTGCATGCTCCGGGAGGTCGTCGGCCCTCGGTATCACGGACTGGCAGGGGAAATTTCATGAGTCATTCGGCGGAAGTTTCCTGACCGTCCGGGTTCACATATTATACATCCTTGCAGTCAGAGGCGTCAAATAACTCTGGCGGCTCAAAAGCGCAGCAACCCGCGGAAAGGGCAGTTGGGAAACCTTACTGCACCCTTTTTCGGAGAGTGTTGGATTATGCTTCAATTAGAGGATGTAAGGAAAGCAAAAAAAAAAAAAAAAATTCATCTTCAGGACCTTCCAGCGTTGTGGGGTTTCTCATCATCACTAATCTCGGACGTTTTCAAATTGATGCATCATGCTGACTAAGGTGACGAAGCAGAGCTGCGGTTTCTTTGATGTTTCAGACGGCGTGGGACAGACAACGGCTACGCTTCACGACACGAGGAAGTCGTCCCGATGGTACGGGACCCATTGTGGTCAAATCAAAGCCTTGACGGGGTTCCATTCATGCAAACAGCACAATGGACTCTCCCTTCAGTTAGGTTATCCATTATGCTCGACATCACCTATCCCCTTATTTCAAGGTCCCTGGACCCGGCGGGTGTCCTGCCCAAGAGGGGGAGCCAAGAAGGAGACATATCAGACATTCCTATTATCACTCGGCTAACCTGCGCCAAACTCCGACTACCTTGCGCAACTCGTACCTCTTGTATGAGGTTCATGCTTGGCCAAGTTGTCAAGACTTGCTGATGACGATGCCAGATTAAACTTCCTAGCGGCAACCTTCTCTCAGGCGGCCTGGGGGTTGACGTGCGAACTTGCAGTAGTGGGTCGATGGCGGCATCTTATCTTCGATATATTTCCCTGAAAGCTGGGGACGAAGTGAAGCTGTGCGGAGGTAGTCTGCCAAAGTTGGCTTACGAGAGTCAGTCGAGGCTGAAGCCTGAACCAGTCGTCGGTCCGGCCGCTCGAGGCTTGGTGCCTTGCAGTCGGACACCGCCATAGCCTTCAGACGGCGCCGCCCTTCCTTTCTTGGAGCATTCCTATCTTTCCTTGTTGGTAATCAACACAGGTGATTGATGCACCCTCGTTTACACATTCTATTTCGACAGCTGGGAAGCTTCCTAACGGAGTGGATGTGACAGGGAGGACAGAAAAGTCCAGACCTTCCGAAGCCCCTCGGTTCATCAGGGCTCTCCCCGCATCGGCCGTGAAGAAGATGATGCTCTGATTTGTGGCGTTTTGCTACAGACCAGACCGTCACGCTTATTACTGCGGAGACTTGAGGTTATCAAGGTCACTGGTCTTCCGGTCTCTTCAATCAACGCGAAGAAGTTGGCAGCGTAAGATCCGAAGGGCCGATGTACGTACGTATGTGCCTGCAGTCGAGTAACGACGTCCCTTTGTTCGCTCTCGCTTGCAGGGCGAAGAGGCCGATTGTTACTTCGGGCTTTTTTCCCCCTCTGTCCCCCTCTGTCCCCCTCTTGTCAACCGACGTTGCCGTGAAAGGAAAAAAACTGGTTTACCCTCTTTGACGTCTCTCATCTGTCTGCCCTGCTCACCCCTAATTTAGCTGGTGCAGAGGAGAGCGGGACAGCTGAACTGGAATGCGGCCAGCCTCTCTGGGTCACTGGGCGACGTGGGCAACATTCCACCTGGCATTCGGTCGCTAAGGGCATCCCTCGCCGAAAGCACGGTGATCTGTGTGATCCCAATTCCAAGGTTGTCGTCTCCTGGATGCTACCATATTTTGCGCAAGTGTTGCTGTGGCAGGATGAGAGACATGAGTTGGACGGTATTTGTTGACTCCCGTCCCCTCCACCTGATGTAGACTTTGCAACCATCGACGGGTTTCTTTTCCGTACAAGAATCCCATTCTTCGAAGATTTACCCCAGAGTTTCTGCAATTTTCATTATCTCACTTCTTTCCACCCATTTTGGCTGAAAACGACCATTGCACCGACTCTCCTTACCAGCGTTTCTACACCCAACTCTCTTCTCCTGCCAAGCACAGTTTCGCAGCAGCAGACACACGCGCAGCGAGACAGATTCGCTCTTGACGTTGCCCGCTGTTCTCGATCACCCCGCCCTTGCTGCTGTTCCTGGTCTTGGCCCTCGTTCGTTTGCGGAACTGAGCACACAAGATAGACACAGAGACAGACCGAGACACGAGACAGAAGCAGAACGAAAACCAGAGACAACGAAGAGCATGACAGTGGCCGTCTCGCATTGGACGAGAAGCCCAGATACCATTGTCAGGGCCAGCTCGCACCCGACAGACTACGACGATAATATGACATACTCGGAGACTCAGTTCTCAGTAGAGCCCATGGACATGGACAAAGACGGCAACGGAGGATCGTCCCACTACCTGCTATGGAAAGGCGCGACAACAGCAGAGACTACAGCCGCGGGTGTGGTCGACGACGGCCTCCTCTTCGAGGAATTCGTTGACATGGAAAGGCTTTCGACGGCCGGGGGTGATGAGCTCCCTGCTCCTCCCCATGGCTTGCCCGACTCGTTCTTCTACAACATCCCAATCCCCGCCCATGGGTCCGAGTCGACGACGAGCGTATCGGACGATCTGGACGACCTACCAAGTCGCCACAGGCAGCCGCTCGTGGAAGCTAGGACTAGCGCCGCAGCAGGTCCCGCTGCCACAGTAGTGCCTTCATCAGTAGTAGCCGCTAACATAGCGGCGGCGAGTTCAGACGCGGTACCACCGCCAGCTGTGGGCGTCCCGGGTCTCCAGTCTTCGTGGTCGATCGACCGCGCAGAGGAACAAGGACAAAGAAGGACTTCGACCTATCCGGACACAGCTTGTGCTGGCGGGTCCGAGTCGATCTCTGACTCTGAACTCCTCCGCCTTGAAGGCATATCGTTGAAAGCGTCGCCTTCTCGCGCTCCCTCTGTCGTTGTTTCCCATCCTCCTACTCCTCTTCTTCAGGCCTCGTCCGCTACCAGCAGCAACAACAATCTCCACCTCGCCGGCGGCAGCAATACCAACATCAATACTAACGACAGACACCCCACCAACAACGGTGGTCGTAAGCCGAGCAACTTCTTCAAGGCCGTAGCCTCCAAACTGCAGCAGAAAGCTGCCTCAGTCCGTCACAAACAGCCCAACATGTCTTCCGTTGCCGTCGACGCCAGGGGGCCCCTCTCGCCCAACGTCTCTCCTCGCAAGGCCTTCAAGCTCCGCCCCGAGCACCTTACCGGCCTGGGAGGCCCACCCACCCGGCTTCCCCTCTCTCCTCCAAACAGTGCCACCATCCCTCAGGACCTGCCTTCCACCTCGTCTGCTGGGAGCAGCGGCATGCCCTTCTGTGGAGGATACGTCGAGGATCCCTTCTTCGATACCGGGGTCAACGGTGGTGTTCCCATGTTTCGTCGTAGCGACCCGACCACTCCCCTGGACACTCCCATCCTCGACGACAAGGGCGGCATGTTCTACCATCACCAGCAGATGAGCGCCGGCAACGTCGCCAACACCAGCAAGGCCACCTGGCCCATGGCCACAACAACTCCCCAGACTGACTCCCATGCCGCTTGGTCAAACCCTTATGATGGCCTCGACAACCAGTGGTGGGATGGTAGCAACATGGACCTGTCAACAAACTCGCAATACCAGGCCCAGAACGCGCGCAACGCTACCTTCAACCTGGCCATGCACACGCAACACAGCGAGTTGCCGTACGAATACAACAGCCTCGCCGCCGCCGCCGGTCCGGAGATGTCCGGACTCATGATTCACATGCCCCAACCCCGTAACACGTCGTCGCCGGTCGTCCACTACCAACCCCCACAACTGCATCACCCCCAACAGCAAATGACCGAGCGCCGGCCCCGCATGCCGCGTGCCCCTTCCGCCGGCGCCCGCCACATGTGCCTGTCGACGCCGATGCGCAAGACCCGCAATCCGAGCCGCACACGCCAGGGAAGCCGTGACTCTTCGACCTCGCCTACGCCCACGAACCGCTCACGTCACAGCAGTGGTGGCTCGATGGCCAGTATCGGCGGCGGAGCGGCCCTCAGCGCGAGCGTCAAGAAGCGTCGGTCGTGGCAGCGGCGCGAGAGCATGCGCACACCCTCCATCGGCAGCGGGCTGGGCGGTGCGAGTGAGGGTGTCGGCTTCGTCAACTTCACCCCCAGCGACAAGAACATTCTCATGACGGGCGTGGCACCCAGTGGCAGCTCCAAGACCAAAGCTCGCCGGGAAAAGGAGGCACAGGAGAAGCGCCGGCGGCTAAGCGAGGCGGCTTTTAAGGCCGTCAAGGCCGCGGGGGGCGACGTCGACAAGTTGGTTGAGGAAGGGTTTGTGTTCTGAAGTGCTTGTGCTTTGTTCGATGGACCGACAACGGGGGGGAAAAAAACGCGTGGGAGCGCCTGGGAGTTTGGGATATGGCGGGATTGGGAATTGGCGTTTGACGTGACAATTACACGAACAATCTTGTTTTTTTGACTTTTACGGCTCATCGTCTGTTTACTCTTTCACTTCTCTTACAAACGGCAAAGGAGCGCAAGCTCGACCGACAGGTTACCGGCAGTCGATATTGTTCGCCCCCCCCTCCCCCTTTTTTTTTTCTTTCTTCATCACCCCAAACCAACAATGTTTTTCTGGGTAGTTCATCTCGTTTTATTACGTTTGGAGTAAACCCAATTTGGAGTCAACCCAACATCACAGGCTGGAACCCGGGGTACGAGATATGGACGGGGTTGGACAACGTAGCAGAGCAGACTCAACATCAACATCAAAATAAGTCACATTCAAATAACTTTACCACTTTGCTCAAATAACAGGATACTCGATGCATCTCAGGGACCCTCAACTGGAATTCTCTCAACCACATCACGTTACTACGAGCATCGAAATTGAATTTGATCGAGGCTCATCTCAAATTCACGTTTCAAGGAAGCGCTGATCACTCGACGTCAACAACCACAACGACAGCAATGGCATCTCCTCGCCTGCCTCTTTGTGGACACAACGAAGAAAACGCCTCGTGCAGCCCTCTTCAGATCCCAGTCCAGAGGGTCGGGGCAGCCTCTTGCCGGTGTACTACGCTGCGCTACGCCTTTCCGTCGCCCAACCAGCCGTTAGCCGATCGTCGACCGGGAGGGATTACATCACGTCTTGGCCGCACAGAGGTTGCCTTCCTGTTTTCTCGGCCAGTGCAGCCCAGGTTGGGTGTTCCGCCTCATCCCGTCTCCCGCAGTTGAGATGCTGACGAGGGGAAAGAGCCGGAATGGGAGGTCGTCGTCTTCGCCGTCGGAAGTCAACACAGACCAGCATCCGGTGAAGGTGGCCCGGAATCGCTATTGTCCCTAGCCGCCCCAAAGTCCAGACCCAACGCGCGGCTTCTCTTCTCTACGAAGCTTGGCATTGACACCAGATGAGGATGAGGTGGGCGTAGTGACACTGCGTGTGGGTGGTCTGTGACGGACTCTCCGTTTTTTTTTCTCTACTGTGTCAAGTCAAACATGGCCGCAAACAGATAGCTTCTTCCTGGGCTTCCTCATACTAGGTAGTCCGCAGGAAACCGGGCTGTCTCCCATCGACCTCCTCCCTCAGCCAGTGCATTTCCACTCCACCACCAACTTGGCCGCTAAGCCTTACCTTCGTCTTCCTCCGTGCACCCTCTCTCCACACACCGTTCCTTGCACCTATCCCAAGATGGTGTTTCGTAACATCGGATTACACAGTCACGCAGCGAGCGGCGCACACTGGCCGGCGGCTCACTTACACCCAGCGCAGGACGAAGTGGGGGAACGGCGTCTCCAGACTGCCTCATCCCTCCCTATAGCAGTAGCGAACAGCCACAAGCTTGCCTGTCCGTCTCGTCGTCTGTGCCTGCCCGCCAGCTCGGTCGACTGTTGGGGGGCTGAGGTAAGGTAAGGAAGGTAGTGCAAGATCCCCGTTGCAGAATCTTGCAGCTCATCGTGCCTGCCCCATCCGCCTGGGCTGTCTGTCAGCCCAAACCTAAAACTGATAGGCGCCAGGAGCATGACGGAACAAGGGCGCAGACTCGCCTATCACTGTCTCCCTGCGGAATCCGCCATGTCTTTTGTCTTTCCCCCCTTCCCCCCCTTCCCCCCCTCCTTCTTCTTCTCTCCCACAAATCACGATCTTTTTCCTTCGATCGCGCACACTCGCAGCCATTCCCCAAATTGGACAAGTCTGTCCTGGAACCACCTCGAGGCGGGGTGTCAACCTTATCCCCTCCCGGAAACGTTAATCCAGCATCCATACCCGACGGCCGTACGCCTTAGCCGCGCTGCGTCTCGACCCTGGCGAATATCCTCCGGGCCCATTCTCAACGTCTGTTTTCCGAGCTGCATGCAGGTACTGCCTACATCCAGACTACACCTAGACCTCACATCTTCGTACGATGTTTTTCGAGAGGTACGGTACCTGCGTGAGCCTGACCCCTGCATAACCGCCAAGGGGCACCGTGATCAACAACTCACTCTGCAAAGTTGCAGCCGCCAGACGGGTTGTTGCGTCGATGACCGGAAACGGCCGCCGGGGGGGAGACGGGGGGAAAGAACGTTCTGCCCAGGCACTCGCAGAGTCCGATTGCGCAGCCGTTGAGACATCCGAGAGATCTTGGCCCTTTCGCTATCGTGAGCCTTGTCTCACTCGCCTTATCCGAGAAAGAATCGAGGTCCTCTCCCGGAGGCCGCGAGAGCCTATTCGCGAGGCTTCGATATCTCGCGACATTGTCAGGCATATCCGCTTCTGTCTATGTCGTTGAGTAAGGAGGCGAGACACAGGCTAACAGCTGTGAATGTGATTGGCTTATGACACCCCTGCATTTATTGGGAACTCGGCCCATTGCAGCGCCCACGTTGTGTTGACGATGTCTCAGCTATCTTTCCCATGACAAGCAGGCACGATCTCAACAATGATGGCAGAATGGCTTCGTGCAATTTACACTTACGGATGTCGTCATTATACCTCCACAGTGACGGTTGATGGGTCAAAACATAAACATCATTTACCGCTTCGATGTCCTGTTTTCCAGCAGGCTTCATGACGCGAGATCATCACAATCGTTTCATCTCGCGCATGTCTGCTCATCACCATGCTATCATGACCGCCGTCAAACTTGATAGACGTCTAGCAAGCGGAGGGTTTTCTCAACCAGCTACATCGCTTGCAGAGCAGAATTTCTACACGCAAAGAGGAATACGTGTCTTACCGTTTGCCATCTACGGTCAAGCGTCACCAGATCTCGTTCTCTGTCCAATCAGGTTCTTCCTGGAGACAGATTTTCGGGAGCCTGGCTCAGATGCTAGGTCTAGCAGATTCCGTATTGGACTCTGGAGGCTTGGGAGGATCCGTGGGGAGCTACCTACTATTACATACCTACCATGACCATGACCAAATCCGGCCGGAAACAGAGTTTCTTGGTCATCGCTCCTCTGTCAGGACCGCACCGCAGCATGTCTCACAGCGGGTCGCGCTTTCCGAACTAATCCCCTCCTGCCTCGGCAGTCCTGCTGCTGATGTTCAACTTCTGGGGCAGGCAAATCCCAGGACCATACCTCAAGGTACCTATGCAATAGTTGGCCTGGCCCGCAGCAGCCATTCTCCCTTTGGCAATATTCCCGCGAGCCATATCAGCCCCCGCCGTCATGACAGGTACAGCTTCACACCAACCACGGCCAACCGTGATTAACTCATAGGTTACTCCGTGTCTTGCGAGGCGGCCGCCTCTTTGACGCAAGCCACAGTTTATCCTCCAATCACCGCAGACCTGAGATGTTAATTCACGATGAACTCCTTCGGGTACAGCTCAACTCCCCTGATCCAGACACCGCGGGAGAACTGGGCTTTCAACAGGCCGTTTTGCCCCGTACCCAATGTCCGCTCGCTCCATACACGGACCTGAGGCTCTGGATTCGACGTCAAGCAGCTCTCCCGCCCGCCAGCGCTTACATAATTCTGCAAAATCGCAAGATTCAGCGGCGTTGCGAATACGTAGTATGTCAACCATCCGTAGACGACGAACAGGAAAAGGAAATCCGTCTCTTCGGACGCCTTCCGTAAGAAACGCGTCTCAACACACACAAGTCCCTCCTTCAACGATGACATCCCTCCTTGGCTCCGATAGTCGTCCTAAGCAGCCGTCTCAAGCCATTCTTCCAAATTCTCCGAGCCACTCGAGGAATGCGGCCAGCCCCTCCCCCCCGAGAAGCCTATTCCGACTCCCCTTTCACATTTCCGTGAGCTGTTCGGCTGTCAACCATCATCGACCGACCGAGTCTTGAACTCAGTCCGGGGACCCACATCGCAACTTAGACGTTCGTCCTACAAACCATTTCTCAGAAACCATATTGTCAGACGAGGTCCCATTGTGAATGCAACGGCGCCTCAAGGCTGGAACAACAGCCATCACTAACAGTCAGCCTCATCATCATTCTCGAACTGCCGAGAAGCCACCCTTCGCAGCAGGTCAGGTCAACAAACGACTGGTCCAGTATGGGCGCCGCCAAGACAGGTGAACCTACATGTGCCGTACTCGCGGTCCCGGAGCATGTTAGTCTCCTCCACGTGAAGCCCCAGGAAACACCCACGAAGATCGGGACAGTCGCAGACCGTGAACCACCGCGCCACAAGTCCTGACCCGCGCAGACGGCTCGGCCACTTGATCTCGTCTGCCGGAGGAACAAACAACCTACCTCCAATTCCTCTCCCGCCGTCAACCCAAGCCTCACTGCTTCCACTTGGTACGCCTAGCCTACCCCCTCCAGCAAATTAGCTACGGGTTCAGGCTCCCAAGCGCTCTCCGCAGTCCTATGCCCACATCACGATAGTTGCCTCCACCCCACCCTCAGCACACGCTTCGCCCCTCATCTCTTGCCTACGGCTGGCAAATTGAACTATTTCTTTCTCAAAGCCCAAATGAAGGAATCCACAAACAAGCGTCACAGCAAGCCATGGCAAAGTTCGACGAGAGGCACGAACTCGCAACATCCGACTGTCAAACATGGACCCCGCTATCTCACTTCCTTCCGGTTCCATCACATAGACGTCTTCGAGCCCCATCAACCCGCTGCCAACTCTCCTCTCGTCACCTCAACTTAGGTACTTCCCCTTCGTCTGACAGAGCGTCCTTCCCAGGTGTCAAACCCTCCCCAAAACACGTACCATCCATCACTATCGATGACCGTTATATAAACAAAGAAAATCCTTGGACCCTCATCCTTCAGCCGCCGGAATCGTCCTAGTACACACCAATCTGTCTGCCTGTCTGCCTGCCTGCCCCCAGACCCAAGCAATCCCAACGGAGCTACCCCGTCTCACTCTCGACAGGTCGGAAAACCCCTCAAGCCCCATTCCCATCCTGTCCTGCCTCGCCTCCTCTCTCCCCTTCAGAAACCCACACCACCAACACCCATCATCACCAGCCCCGATTCACTGCCTCGGGGCCATCCGCCACACGCAAAACCGGAAGGGCCGAATGCAACCCAACTCCGATCCTCCGGTACGGACGTATCGAATGGACCTGGACCGCACCAATGTCTTCCATTTTTCAAATCACCTCCATTTGGCCCCGTCGGTGATATCTCCGCCGTCGGTCAGGCGAGACAGGAACGGGCGTCGGTCAGGCGGGGGAAACTCAATTCTCGTCGGCCGAAAAAGAAAAAAAAAAAAGAGTTCTAGATAACCTTTTTCTCCCGTAGGGTTACATCATCCGAACTCTGCCCTTTCAACTCAACCAGCGCGCTACTGATTAACACACATCATTATCACAGACGAACCAATCCGTGCGGTGGCCTTGGCGAAACCCAATCTCACTTCGTAACAGGCTGAAAGAAGCAGAGTTCCGGACATCTTCAATCACCCTTTTGTCGCCTTCAAGTTCTCTAGCCACCAACGGGCCAGAAACTTTCTTCACCACTCGCTCTTACTCTCTCTCTCTCTCTCGCTATGCCAAGAACTGCGACGCTTGTGAGGGTCGGACGTATGTACGTCAGGTTTGCCTCCGGCGAAGATTCTGATTGCAGGTGAGAACACCTTACTCTCTCTCAACCTCCGTCTTTGCCCTCCCTGGTTCCTTGCGGCCGAGACAGCTCGAATAGGGTTTGATGGACCGTGTCGTGTCTCGGATCATGTTCATGACACACTTCAACCAGTGTAAGCGCGTTCGCTCGCAGTTACTTTCCGCATCATTGAAGACACTTCTGAGACCAGAATTAGGATAGAAAAGGGATCCATTAGCTATTTCTTTTCCCTTCAGGAAGTAAACTACTCGGATCAAAACAAGCCTCCAGCCCTTTTTGGAACCCATTTCACCCTCCTGGCATCCGAGCCGTTGAGCCTTATGTATAAAATGAAAACGCGGTATAATCCATCCACCGCTGCCTTGGACTGGCGTGCCCCAGCGACTACCCAAACAAACGCCGTGATCTCGGGACGCCGTCCTGAATGCCAGAGACAAGAGTTATAAGTGAAACCGAAGGAAAAAGAAGATACCATTCCGTCTATGGTGGTGCTCGTCATAACTCTAGGTAAGTGAGGGCCTGCTACCTCGTCCCCCACGCCTGGCGCATTATTACTGAACTAGCCGTGTCGAGTTTCAGCCCCCTTGATGTTGAGAGAAGACCCAGAAATGGGATCATCAATATTCTATCAACCGAGTAGCCATGTTGCGGCTTCTCATACAGAATGGTACAAATCATATCGGGTCATATCTAGTGTTCGTAACCAGCGCCGCGCTGCCAAGGACTGTTTGTAAGGTTAGCGACGAATTCCTTGCAGGTTCAAGAAATGGCTCTTACCTAGCGTTGTTCTGCTGCCTGTATTGGGCTGGGCCGGCGTTGTTTTGTTGGCTGTAATGGTTGTTGGCCAGTGTTGACCCAGAGCCGTTGTAAGGGCTCGGTGTGCGCGAGGGTGGTTGGCCGTAGGGACCGCCATGTGCCGGGAACAATGGCACTGACGGGTCGATGGGCGAGTGTTGTTGGTGTTGACTGCCGTGACCGACATTGCGGTGCACCGAGGGCTGAGACTGTGAGTTCGCGGTGGAGGGCGGCAGAGCAACGGCCGAAGGGTCGGCGCGGCGACGCATAGACTCGGACGAGACAGAATCGTTGTCGTCATCGAGGTCAAGTCCCTTGTTGTAGTGGGCCTTGTCACCTCTGGCGGTGGCAGCCAGAGCATCCAACTCGGTCGTAGTGTTCAACTGAGTCTGCGACTTCATGAAAGAGGCACGGTCGTCGGCCATGAATTGGTACCGGGCGTCAGGGTTCTTGCGGAAGAAGATCAAGGTGCTGCTAATGATGACCAGGAGCAGGAGGATCAAGGAGAAGGCGGCATTGGCGATGAACAAGACGACGCCGACCACACCGTTGACCAAAGCCGGAGCGCCAAAGACATTGGAGAAGATGAGCAGGAAGATTGAGTTCAGGAAGTTCATGACGCAGATGGCAATGTTAAACGAGTTGGTGCTCTTGTCCATCCACGGTCTGAGAACACTTGCAGCGATGAGAGCTCCAGCCTCGATAATGACGAAGGCAATAGCCTGTACGGTGCCGGCGCGCTGAGCAAAGGCGACGAACATGCCCTTGACCACGGTATAGCCGAGAACGGGAATGATGAAGTAGTAAGCCGAGGCGCGGAACTGGACGTATAGGAAACCCCACTTGTTGAGCGCCTGAGGGTCGGAGAAGAGGATGTAGGCCGGGTTGCGGTGCATAGCAACGGAACGACGAGCGATGCGGACAACCTTGGCGGCGGCCCATCCAAGCGTCAGGGCCATTCCGAAGAGGAAGAAGACAGCGAGAACGACTTCAGCAGCGGAGTCGATCTGAGTGAACTCCCAGAGACAGAGGATAGTCATCTGGGGGAAACCAATCAGGGTCATGCGGAAGAGAATACCCTTCAAGACAGTGAACCAGCCGTTGCGGAACTCGAGGAACTTCTCGCTCTTCATCCACTTCTGTCGGACGGCCAACTCGCAGAATCCCTTGAAGGCGGCAACACCAAGAACGGTGAAGATGACGAAGATGCAGAAGAAGGCCAATCCAGTCATGAACAGATTGGTTGACTCAATCTTGGCCCTGAAGGCAACTCGCTGGATACCGAACACAATGTAGCTGCCAGACGAAAGCTGGACGTTTGCTCTCCTGGCAATGTGGGACATGCCGTTGCCGATACCACGCTTGGCCATTCTGGCGGCGGACATGGCCCAGTCCACTGCCATAGAACGCTTCTCGACCTGGACGGAGGTAGTGGTCAAGGAGTTGAGTAGAGTGGCGGGAGTCCCGCCAGTCGCTCGCTGATACCAGGTGAAGATATCCTGCATGAATTGAACGCGGATGATACCCATGGACCATACGAAATCCTGAGTCCACGATTGGACTATCGGAGGCAGATGAATACCGGTGAGACCCACAATGGCCTGAGACTGGAAGTAGCCGAAGAGGGAAAGGGTGTTGGCGGCAACGTGAGCGGCAGTATTGGAGTGGCCGAGACCAGACACAACGGCGGAGGCAATCAGACCCAAACCAGCGATGATAGCGGTAGCCCACTTGACACCAATCAAGTCAACCGTCTTTCCATTGGAAATGTCAGCCTCGACGCAAGCCACACTCTCCTTGCTGTCGGTCATGTTGACGTAGACCTTGACGGTGGCATCGAGATCGGGAATGTTGTAGGCAATTCCGGGAATCTGGCCGACGGCATCTTCGCTGACTTGGAGATTGAAGTTCATGGTAATCTTCCCAGCAGTCATGGGGCAGAGACCAGCGAGGTTGATGTCGCAAGGATTAACAGTGCGTCTCATGAATTCGTAGCCGTAAACGGAAATAGCGACATCGAAGACGATGCTACCCTGGACAGAGGAAACGGCGACGATGTTGATGGCGGCACTTCCGTTGTTAGGCGTGAAGACTACGTTGAACAGACTAGCCGTGAAACTCGAATCATCCTGGCAAGTGTTGAGCGATTTGGAGATTAGCATCTGATCGGCCGCCATAACCGGTGTGGTGACATAGGACGCGATGGCGCCCAGCAAAAGGAGCGGCTTCGCGCACGAGAACAACATGATGACTGTTGATCAAGTCTCGCCGATGCTAAGAAAGTGAGTGAAAGGATTTGATCCGGTGGGCCAGGGGGGGGTCCGGTAGTCGGCCTGGTCCGGTGGAAGCGAGGGTGATGAAGAGAATAGAGGCCGTCTAGATCGATTGTTTCATGAGAAATGTCGGTTCACGGATCGTTCCGGACAGGATCGTGTAAAGAAGAAAGTTGGAGGGCAGAAGCGAGCGGCTTTCCGTGGCAGGGGGTAGTGGTGCTAGCGAAGGTTATCTGCCAAAGCGTCTCACGACCGGTGCTGTCGTCGTGATTGTATTTATTGTCGTTTTCGTTTGCCGTTCGTTGTGCAGCGTCGCTGTACCCCTACTCCTTGCTTCAGAAGTCGAGAGTCGACGGTCGAGGAATTGGAGGTTCGTGTCCCTCTCGAAAGGCGCCGATAAGAATCGGTTATCGTATCGGGTCGTGGGTGGTCGTCAATAATCGTGGGCGTAGAAAGGTCTGGACGGTAGGCGGGGAGGGGAGGATGGCGGGAGTGGGTTTTGGGTGGTTTTGTTGTTGGCGGGAGATTGGAAGGGAAGGGAGAGAAGGGAAGGCGATCGCCAAGCGAAGGTGGATGGGGACAGGAGGGAGTGATCAATGATGAAAGGAGGCGCTGCACACCTCACGTTGGACCTTGCACCTTGGGTCTTGCTTGGTTCTTGTTGCTTGGTCTTGGTCTTTGGTGGTGGTGCCGGGCTGGGCTGGACTGGGCTGGCACGCTGGGTTGGCTGGTGGTTCGGATTCAGGGAAAACTGAGCATGGGCATCTGGACGGAGAAGCCAGGGGGACGGTGGGGCCAGGGCCAAATACGGGGGTTGCGGGTGGGAAGGAGGGAGGGAATCCCGCGCAGATGAAGCGTGAGCAGTGGATTCCGGCACAACGATGTGGATGAGGTGGTGGATTGGATTTGCGTGTTAGGAGACAGGGGTAAGAGGTAGTGACGGTACTCTCTACGTAGTACCTTACCTACGGGGTGGTGCTGGGCTGGACTGCGTAATTTCACTTTCGGCAGCGGATTGCACCACCAAGCAGTTTAGCACCCAGTAACTTGGTGCTGGCAAGGCCTACCTTACCTAGACTGGCAGTTGAGGGTACCGCAATAGCGTACACTCCCTAAGGTACCACGCAGTAAGGGCTCACCTGATACTCATGCTTTGGCGAGGCTGGACAAATACGATGCAGTAACTGCGGAGCTACTTTCTTTCTCACACAGTCTTATATGACGGCTTAAGTACTGCATCCGTATTTCCTCCTCCAGGTTGGACTCAGCTTGTATAGCTGCTAACAGAGATACACAAACACAAGCTGCCCCGGCTGCTGAGGTGACAACCATAGGCTGCATGGTAATCTAAACTACCATCACTGTGTAAATCAAGCCTCGACAGGTGTCAGCGCTTACATGCCACCTATTATCAGCCATGTGCCACATACCGAGTTCAATTGAATACGAGAAAATAGGTACAGCAAGTACTTCGTATTACCTATCTGCCTACCTAGGTACTGAGGTAATGAAGTAAGGCACCTAAAGGAAACAAAACATTCGGCGATGTAGACTCACGTAAGTCATCTCCATCTCCATCCATATACCTAGTAAGGTGGTCTCCAAGGCCCCAATCAGGTTTTTGTCCAAATCACTCAGACAACGGATGATTTTCGCTGATGAGCGCTCTGATGCCAGCTTTGCCTATCACCGTCCCATGCCGACAACACAGACAGAGAATCTCCGTCGCACATGGTGGATTCCCGCAATCATAGCGTCATCCAATTCAAATGGAACTCACCTAACCTTCGGAATAGGCACAGCCGTCCGAAACCCTTCCCCCTTCTGCAACACGCAGCAGCCAAGACCATCCCAGCCCAACTCGCACGCAAGTCATTCACGCGATAGTAGCCATCTATATCCATCCATCCCATCTCTTTCTTCCCACCTCTCCCTTTTATGTTCTTTTGCCAGCCAGCCCAGCATGGATACGAGTTACGTGTGCACACACTAAACCTGACTAACCTACAGGCTACCTCCGAGGAAACAGCGCAGCAACCTTTGGACGCTACTTCAGGTTCACGCACAGTCATCTTCTCCAGCCTCTCTTGTCACCCGAACCACCACATCCCCTATTCTTTACCCATTCTAAGTACGGGGTAGATCGGGCCCAAGACCCATGAACCGGCGGGTCCCGAATGTTCCAAGACGCGCCCCAAGACCCTTTTCCAACAATACCAAGACGGGACGGCAGACTTCCCTCGAAGGCCGCCTACATAGCAAGGAACCACTGGAAGCAACCTTACTTAGGTCGACTACAAACGACGGGGATGTTCGCTAGTATTTTGGCCTCTCCCGCTATCATCTCACAGCTGTTCGCGACGTCGAGTGTTTGGAAGGGGACCGCCCCGGACCCAGGCAGACACCCAGCCAGACAGTCCTCATCGTCGCCCGCCGTCCTTAAGTCTTGACTCTCGTGCACTGCCACACTGACTTTTTTCCTTATTTTTTCTTCTCAAAGTTCCTCCCCCCGCATAAGTCAATGGGAAGGAACTTGGCGGCGGAGTATGCATACGTACGCCTTTCCTTCAACCAACCATGCTTAGCCGGGGCCACTTGCGCAGTTTACCTGAACTTCCGGCGTCCGGCGGAAGGGGGAAGAAAAAAAAGAGGTCACGCGCACGCGAATGAGACGTGAAGAGAATGCGTGGCCGGAGTGTCTTGCAACATATCTCAATCATAAGAAAGTCAATGGACATTCCCGTATGTTGACATCACCAATCCATTCCCCGGCCCTACGCGGTGTCGGTCCAACAAGACGCAACCTGGATGACGCTTCTGAGACGTCCTAAAATTGGCTAAGGCGGTTACGAGGCGGCCTCGTCAATTGGACATCGACAAGGGAGCTCTTGCTCAACTCGTGCCCAATGCGCACTCTTCAGTGCCGTCACCCGTCAAAAAAGGGTCTTCTCCAGCTCTCCAGGCAGTCATCATCAAGATCGATGCCGATTATCCTCACCCTGGAACACTTCCGGCAGCACCATCGTTTTCCCCCTCAACGCAGCAGCTTCGACCAGTGACATGCCAAGTTACAGGCTAAAATCGCACGCTAGCAACCGGCTGGAGCCTGGCCGTGTAGCACGGTACGACGGGATCAACGTCCAATGTTGTTTTTGGTCCTGCGAGTCAGAGTCAGAGGACCACGAATATCACAACTTTGCCCATACATTCCATTATCCAATCTTCGACTTCGCGGCAGAGTCTGGGCACAAAGCGAGGGAGGCTGTGTCTCAACCCATGACTTTTGAAGACTTACCTTACCTCACTCATCAAGACCCGAACTTCAACCCTTCCAAGCCTTTATGTGGTTATTGCAGACCGGCTCGAGTATTATCCTATATCCCCCCACCCCCCGCCATTCCCTTTGTCTCACACCGACCCGCCACCCTCTCTCGCACAGGTCGCGCTCTCACCCGAAGTCTCCATCTCAAAAAGACGCGGATACTCCGTGTGCATCGCCACGATTCAGCTCCAACAAGCTCCAACCTTCCGGATCTAGACGAGCGCACATCAAACATTACTCAGAAACAATTCGCATTGCAAAAGCTTGCAACCAACTCCACATTTTCACCTCTCCGGTCCTCCCTCCTCCCCAGCGCAAACGCAACACACGACACGCTTCCCCTCCAATCGCTAAATCCAAATAAGCAATGCGGGTTCAATCCTTTCCAATTGGCACGAAAGTGGTTCGCATGCCAGCAAACCTTGCCTCCAGGAGTCCTTACCTTCCAGGTCCCTCCATGTTTCTTCTTCACAATCCGGTGTCTAGCGTAAGCGAGAGGGCCCGGCATCTCCAAAAATTGTCTTCATAGCATAGTACCGCAGTAGTTGTCTGCCCGCCAGGCCAGCATTGGCAAAAACTTCATCCCTCATCCTATTGCCGTGCCCAGGTTGCGGGCTGTTACTACGTTCCACAAACTATCAATAACCTAATAAATCACCAAATTCCTGCGCAACGCCATTTCTCAACCACAGAGGCGCCCATACGAGCATTCTTGAGGCGCAAACCCACCCGCGCGCGTCTTACACACTCACGAATATTCAATCCTTCTGGTGCCTCCCAGCCCGCAGATAGATCACATACATTGATGCGCCGCCGTCGCCTTCTCCCCTTCCTCCTTCCTGTACCTTGATCTCTCGCGCTTTAACTCCAGCAGCCTTACCCGTTTCTGGTTCAATCTACATGAGTTACAAGCGAGCTCGACAAAACCTCAAAATAGCAATCCTCTCCCCACCCCTCCCCCGGCAGCACTCTTGCGCTCCGCGAGAAGGGATAATAAGTATTCTCCGTTGTGGCGTCTTCGAACAGAGTGCATGCATGCATGGTTGGCTGGTTGGTTGCATCCATCCATCCATCCATCCATCCCGCAAAGTGATGTCAGGCTCGTTCGCCTTCTTTCCCGCACTCTGCTTGTTCGGGAATAACCCAAAAGAAAGTCTGGTCTGGATTGGCCCCCGATGACGGACAGGGAAGATTGCTGGCTGTGCCTTACCCAGCCGGCCACTGCAGGATTGATGGTGACGACCTAGCCGTACCTACCTACCCAGCTACCGTACCTTACCTTAGGTAGGTAAGGTACCTCTGCTAAGGACGGGGATCGACAGGGCGGCCCATGTTTTATTTTCAGGCAAACCAGTAGCGCTTTCCTTCAGCTTTGCTGCTGCGGATGATTTCGTAATTCCGTGTGTGTGATTGTGTATGACATTGTCATCTGTGGGAAAGTGTGAAATAATTAAGAGTGCATTGTTGAGGTCGAGGTAGACCTGCCACAAACAATACCTGCGGCGTAAATGCCAAACTCAAGTATCCATCCATAGATGGAAATCTAAATCCCGCCCCCTCCAGAGGGACGCCGGTTCTTCGCTGAACTCTATTTACTCGATAAAGCTCCTTTTCCCGGAAACTCCTGAGTTATCGCGTTCCCCGCTGTGCAGCCGATGTTCAGAGGAGGAGGATGATGATGACGATGCATCTGACATCTCTCCGGGCCAGCAGTGCTCCAACTTCAGCATATTCAAAAGCCCCTCAATATCCAGCCGAGTGTCTCCTTACGCGTCAGACTCTCTAGTCGTACGTCTCCCAATGCTGGTTCCACGGCTTGTTCGTTCCCTGGAAATCCATTCCGTGCTTATAACAGCCGAGCAGCTCCTCCTGGTCGACGCCGCAATGCGTCTGCCCGTCGCGGCCCTCGAACCATCCCAGCCCGTACGTCCTGCCGAGCTTCTCGAGATGGCGTACCATGCCCGCGTTGCTGAGCTTCGACGTCCCGACAAAGTCGTAAATCATCTTGCTCTGGTGGATGAAGGCGAGGTGCGACGCGATGGTGTTGGGCTGCCGCGGCAGAAACGGGTGTCTTCTCCGAAGGAACACGATCGTCGCCACAGTGCCCATGTACAGCAGGATAAAAGTGGCCAGGGCGTACGAGATCCAGAACGACGACACCGTTTCTTGCCCCGCGTTGATCCCGCCAAACCTCTGGTCGCCGGGTTTCTCGGGCGGTTTCATGGCGGCTTCGAGGAACTCGGTGCCGACGACGGTCGCGAGACTGGTCAGCAGCACCGTCAAGAGCTCCGTCATCATGGTACCGAATCCGACCAGGAACATTAGGAGGTGGCCGTTGAGGAACGCCTGGAACGGCATCAACGCGAACGGCATGGCGGTATAATCCAAGGTAAGTGCCTTGTACGAGGAATGCCTCTTTGACAGGATATAGTATGGTTCCATCATCCGCATATCCGTCTCCAATCCTCCCCAGCCTAGCTTGATGCTGACGGCCAACGCCGTTACCACCCACGGTGCATTAGTGGTGATGACGCTTGCTTCGGAGAACAGAAATATTGGGATGAAGCACATGAAGAGGGCAATGCCAATAACGTAAGGCAGGTAGCCGTCAAGACGCAACATGCGCGGGTGAGGGTTGTCCGGCAAGTAATGGTCGCGAAACTGGTCTTTCTCTTGCGAGGAGGCAGGATTCTCATCGTCAGGGGCCAAAGAAGCGTTCCGAAGGACGTAGCGACGGTGCTTTAGTTTCGCATGAATGTCGCTGTGGGTGACAACGTCGAGGTCTGCAAAGTCCACGAGGATGTGGCTCACCACGGCCATTGACGCAAGACCCGCGATGCCCTTGACGTCAGCCAAAAGGCCCGACCTCCTTCTCTGCAGGATGTACAGGAGAACACAGCCACAGAATGCGCAGATGCACAGCGTGGACGACAACAGTCTTGACCAAACCGCGTGAAGGCGGATGAACTTATCGTGGTCGGGATGCGCAAGGCGCGTGGCCCGGTCGGGGTAGAGGACGAAAGCCGCCGCGCCAAAGGTCGGTACAAGAGACACGGCCAAAGACGTTGAAATGGATGCGACGGCAACGGCGTAGTGCCGCAGCTTCAATGCCCGCAACGGCCGCAGCCAACTCAGACTTGTGACGTAGTCGACGTTGATGGATTCGGCTGCAAGCGCGCCGCCGTCCTTTGAGAGCTGATAAAAGGCTTCGAGGCGTTTCACCTCAAATTCGGTTATCTGCCATAGAACGCCGTACGTAACGGAGAGCAAGGTTGGGAGAAATTTGACGGCGAAATATTGCTCCCCTGGAACATCGGCTGGGAACTGGAACTTCAACAACGGGTCGTGGCGCGATCTTTGGAAAAGCAACTCGACCATGATGGCCAGCGCAATGGACAGAGCGATTAGGGCGGAGAGGTATGGCCATCTCATCGAGAAGGGCTTCCAGTTAGGGCGTGGGTAGAAAACTTGTGTCTTTTGGCCCTTGTTGACAGGGAAAGTGGCCTGGCGCATATTCTCACCGTCGTCTCCAATGTCTGGCCCAGCCATGACACTGAGGTCAACTTGATCACCGTGTTTGAGTTCCGGGTCACCTAGAATGACCTCGATAACCTCTCCTCTCTTGTTGGCTTCATCTTGGCCAAAAGCCTTGAGAGTCGCAGTGCGACTTAGCTTTCCGCGCCGCGTGAAAGATCGTGTAAGGGATCCCTTTGGAGTGGTGGGCGACAGCAACAGATCCTCTCCCTTAATCGTGGTATCAGGTTTGAGACCGGCCCCAAGACCTCCAGTGAGGTGACCACTGGCCTCCTGCTCTTGCAGCTTCTTGAGGAACCCATCATCTTGGAAACCCATAGGACCAAGCGTGGCGGTTATGTCGAAAACGGGCTCATCATCTGAGACCGACTCGTGACGCGACTGACTGATAGGTGCGGCAGAGCGTAGAAGCGAAAGATCGTGTTCCTCCTCGGGAACCGGCTCATGAGAGCGGAGCACGGATGGTCGGGGGAAAGCGTGACTGGCTTTTCTGGTTAAAGGATTTGCGGTGGCAGGCGCCGCGTCGTGTCTCGAGGCGCCAGAGTATGCAAACGTTCCGGACCAGGACGATGCCCTCGAAAGCCGGGGTGGGGGTTCGGGTCCGTCCGATTCGTGCGGCGACGGTGAATCACCCGTCGGATGTGAAAACGACTGGGAGACTAGGGAGTCCCTCCCGCGAGTCCCGCGAATTGGGCTTGAGGGGCCTTCGTGCTCGTACTTGTGGTAAGATTCCCAGTCGTTGGCATGCGACCAGTTCGAGATGCGATGGCTCAGCTGTGGTTTTGGTGCGGGCATGTTCGGAGGTTGACGGGAAGCGCCAAAGCCTCCATCATGCGCCATGGTCTATGGCGTTCTCATGTCTCGAGGGCGAAGGCAAGGTAGGGAGGGTATCGGCGCGCGGTTCTGGTTCTCGGTGAACAGGAATTGACCAGGTGAAGATCCGAATCGGCGGATGGGCACTTTCCCCAAGTGAAGTTGTGTAAGTTGGCAGGCGCGAGTGCAAACGAGGGACGTTGTTGTTCGACAATAGCGAGCGAGGAAGGGAGCAGACTAGAGAAAGGAGAAGCGGCTTTCAATCAACGACAGCCATTAGTTACCGACACTCTTGTTGCTCAGTCAGTCAACTTGGAAGCAAAAGTAGGTGAAGCAGCGGGGTGTGGAAAAGACGAAGGTGCGGGCACGAGATGGGGCAGCTGAGGGAAAGAGTCCAAGATGGGTTGTAGGGCTGCGAGGGGGGGCGCTAAGCTGATGGAGGTGTAGCGAACGGCCAAGACTCCATAGACGCAGAGAATGTACGCGCCTCAGAGGAGTTTGGGCCGGGGCCTCGCTTCGGAGTTGGATTATACGGACGGGTAAGGCGAGGTAAGGTAAGGTGAATAAGGAAGGCGCCTCACCATCGGATCAACTACTATGACGCGACTACCTTAGGCGCTTCGTTGGTTGGGTCTTGCGCCCGAAGATTCCGTCCAGGGGTATGTCGCGCGAGATGACAAGGCTGAGCGGAGGACAAACGGTGTAAAGGGGGAGGAGAGAGAGGGTCAGTCACTGGAAAAGTATCTCAGCAGGTGAGGCGAGGAATGCGGCCAACGTTAAAGATGACGATGGTCCGTCCTCCCCCATTCCATTCCTGCGCCCTGCGGCGGCAAACGACTCGTCTTCCGGCTCCGGACCGCAGACTCATGCGTTTCAGACCCGGGCCAACTTTCGACAACTAAAATCCCCTTTATTTCGCTGCCCGTCAAGCAAGTATCATCGCGACGATCCAGTCCAATCTCTCGAGGATCGAATGGGAATGCAGAGACAACGAGCTCGTAAGGCCTCCCCACTTCCCTCCCCCGGTTCGAGTTTGTCCATATCTTAGTACGGGCAAGAGCACTTCTGGTGTCCACCTCTCTCGGATACAGGTAGGCTGCCTCTGGATGACCCTGTGGCCTGTCCTCCAGATTAAGTGTTGTATCGGCGGTGGAGATAAAACACAACAAAAAATGGACGGGACATCACAGACCACAGCTTGCTTGCACTCACGTTTCCCGTGTGGCTCTTTCTTGGTCGCTCTCAAAATGGAAGGCTGCAGGGCAGGAAATCCAATAGTTGCTGCGGTCTCCGACGACCCCGACGCTCTGGACCTGCTGATCTTGACGCCCTGCCATGCACGTCCCGATGCAGCCGCATATTCTCTGCTGCTGACTGCAAGACAAACTACTGACCTGTCTCCCATCCCGCCTCTCGCTTCGCTGCGGGGAGTATTATAAGTACAGGTCGCAGGTAAGTATGCATGCCAGCCAGGGCTGTATTGAGCCCCGAGAGCCGGATTCCTCGCTCAACGTCGCCGAGGCGTGGCGACAGTCGCCGAATGAGAGTGTTTCCAGTACGTATCGTACCGTAGCAACCTGGTGCGCTTTTTTGGAGACTACGATGTATTCCAAGTTTCGATGCAGGGCAGCATGGGGAAAGCAGTGTATGATGGCGTGAGATTTCCTCGCGAAACTGGAATGCACGATCTGGCAAGCATCAACGGCGTCGTTGAAACTGGGATCGCCCACGAGCCCATGGAGTTGGGTCCGGCTTCGCTTCGTCCTTCCGACTGTTTGTGTTGTCAGGTTGGTCGCCAACAAGCCCCCACGGAAGCACCAGCTTCTGCCTTGCCTGCCGCACAGCGTTCTCCTCGCTCCTTGAGGGATCTGTCATCTGATGTCGGGACGAACTGGGAAGGGAGATGCCATAACCACACTAGTTGTGTCAAGAATCTCTCTCTCTCTCTGTACGTTGTCAGCCACACCCCAACCCATCAATAATAGATAGACAGACGATGCGGACGCATACTGCTCGAGGACGGACCAACGGGAAAAAAAATTTTTGGCAAGCCTGCTTCCAGAGCCGCTTTCACGACGGTCTTCCCCGATCTTTCCTGGATTCTTCCCAACAACCAACCATCCCTCCACAAAACAAGTTTGAGTATAATATATTGCGTCCTGTACTGCAGCAACCCAGCAACGCATGGCGACTTTCGCGAATAATTCATCCCATTTCAGGCAGACCTTGAGACGAAAATCAGGAACAGTTTGATCACTCCTCAGGATGGCAGTCGCTCTTGGATTCGTCCGAGTCAGCGCTTCCCTCTGTCGCCAGCGCGTAAACGGCACATAGCGACTGGCGTTGAGTGCAACGCTTCATAGCCCCTCTCGCGTTGAGAATCTCAGCACCAATTGGTTGATTGGTCGGTTAGCTCAGTTGGTTAGAGCGTGGTACTAATATTCCATCAAGAGTATTAAGTAATGCCAAGGCCGGGAGTTCAAGCCTCCCACTGATCATACTTTTGTTCTGGACCACAATTATGGCTTTTTGTTTTTATGCCATTCCGTTTGCGCACCTTTTTCTTTTTTGGTACTTTCCGAGTTGACCCAACATCTGCGCGTCGTTAGAACTTGAACTTGTTGTTGAAAGAAGCAGTTTGAAGACAAGAAAGAGGATGCCTTCGGCGTCGTAATTCACGTTAGTCTATTATGTATTAGCCTCCTTAGACCCCGGGCAGAGACCCATTGACTATCTTATTGTCCCAAACGCATCAGTCTGTATCCAAGTCGTGGCTTTTCGCGATCAATATCAGAACAATTGATGGATGTCACATGCCTACGTATGGATAAAGAGAATCATCGAAACCTGAGGCCGAAGCCCTTCTGTTAGCCTATACCCAATTGAATATCTCTTCTACTCGATGTCTCGAAAGCACGATCTACGGATGTCAACGTCTCAATCGTTGGAGTCATTTGGCATCGATGGATTGTAACCTGGAACTCCTGTTGACTGGCAGAGGAAACCGTAACTTGAAGAGCAACGTAATCATACAAAATGCCAGTAGTAGGTGAAAGACAGAATGCCCAATCTTCCCCTGCTCGCTCAAAATACTGAGGCTATCGAAGTTTTCTCTCAACTGACAACTTGCTGAAAAGAGAAATGATGCTTCCCCTGTCTCAGTATACCCAGGTATCCTCCGGTGCCGACTTTGAATGCTAACCCAAACTTCCTCTGAATATAATACAAACCTTTTTCAATCAATGGTACGCCACGACGCATCAGGCATGTGTTGTTAGGAGATATTTTTTCACTCTCTTTTATAACGAATACTGCGTGCTCATCATCCTAGCAACCGCAGCTGCAGGCAGCTCATTTAGGCTGCAATCAATCTCATCTTACTTCCAAGCCGCGGCGTTAGGGTTGGACAGGCGCGCAGCTCTGCCTTGCTGGCGTTGCTTGCACTGAAGAGCATAAGTTGGGTCAGTTGCTTTCCTGTATTCAATCCATGCCTCGTAATTTTGCTGGCCCATAGCATCAGGTACACGAGGTTTCGGCGGAGGATGAATGCCCTTGCTAGGAACGAACGTCGGTGCCTGAGCTGGATTGAAAGAACTTCGGGCGAATGACTGTGCTGGGTTCACCGGAGGACCATATCCAGGTCCAAACGCAGGGCTAGTGCTGAGTTGACGGCCAGGCATGAAGCAATTCGACTGCAGCCCGCATGCTGTTACAGCTGGAAAGGCGCCGGTCTGACTGTATTGCAGTCCATTTGCAGGGGGTTGCATGGACGCGTTCTGCATCGTCGGACTGACAAAGCTCGGAAGTTGTGGAAAAGCTGGCATGGGGTGCAGCCCAGGAATCGTACCAAGGGGAGGCATCGTCATGCCATGTTGCATGCCTAGCGCTGAAGGGATAGGAATCGAGCTCGTCGGCGGCATCAGAGATGGCTGGAGAGCCGGTGTAATCGTGGAGGGGGAGAATGGCGAGGACGAAGTCCCATCCGGTTGCTGTGTGTCTGGAATTCCAAAGCGTTGTATAGTATTGAGAATGGTTTCGCTAAGACCAAGTCGGTGGCTCTCGTTCACGGCCGCAACTTTGTCGCCCTGACCTATGATTTGCTTGAGAACGGAGAGAGGAATGTTCATAGACGTCTCTGATCCACGCTTCTCTGCAACGACGGGGTTCTCTTTCGACGACAAGGCTGCGAATTCCTTCGCCAGCGGGTTGAGAGACCGTTTGATAGGGCTTACGAAGTCGACATTAGATTCGCCAGTCCCTTGCGTGGGGTGCTTTCCGACAGGGTCGTTGATTGTGACCGTGGATGGGCATTGTGAGCCAGATTGCTGAAGTTTTCTAAGGAGCTCCTGAAATCGTTCGGTCTGACTGAGGGTTGAATCTTTGGGGGGTTCGGTGTCCCTGACACCAATTGAGACGACGGCAGGATCATGAATGATGGCAGCCTCAACTGACCGAGGCTGCCTCTGGGAGGCCCTCATCTGGCTTTTGACGCTGGAGACGTCGTGCTGTTCCAAGTTGCAGAGCCGCGTCAGGTCGATCATTGAATTCTTGCGAGGCGTGTTCTTGACGCTCCTAAGTTGTTTCTCATAGTCAAGAATAGCCCTGTCGCGAGGCTGCGTTTTGAAACGAGGCGCATTCTTAATGCGACGAATCTCGGCATTGTTGAAGATTTTGTTGTGCTCGTTGCAATCTGGGTCATCACATTCATGGACTACCAGATCCATGATAAGAGGCATGTCGTCCTTCTTCTAGCTGGACTCATAGCCTTCAGCTCGCTTGTCGAGATGTGCGAGATGGTGAACCATGCATCTCGCCTTGGCATCTCTATCATTCTCTCGGGCGAGGAGCTCCTCGCGCATCTTCAAGCTATTCTCCTCGAAAACCGAGTTTGTTGCGCTGAGCAAAGGGTCGACGCCGGAAACTGGCTTACGCCAGTGAGTAGTAGCTGGATTAGCCACGTCAAAGTCGGCGTGAGCATTGACTTGCTTTCGTCCCTTTGGGGGGCCATGGGGGGCCAGTGGCTTCCGCCAATTTGAGTTCAAAACTAGTTTCATTTTTTCTGGAGGATGCCTGAAGTTCTCGTTGTTCGAAGGCGGTGGCAACAAATGGACGGAGGCATTCGCGGAGGCCATCTCAACTTTTTGACCGGCAAAGCCAGTGACGCCGTCTATCGTCTTGTAGGTCATTTTGACTAGATGCTCGTTAGAAAATCAGATAGTTTCTCTATCCCCCTTCCGTTCTGTTGAGGAAACCGCTTCGACACGATGAGTGAATGAAGCAGGAAATTTCGGAAGTTGGATCAGCAACTTTATGAATCACCGATGCGGATCTTGGGCAAGGGAAGGCTCTCGCTTGTGAGATTGAACCGCAAAGGTACAAGTGAAAGTTGCGCCCAAGCCTTGGGCTGCGTGAGCTCAGTGCCTCGAGAAGTTCTGGAATAGCAGTTTCAGTTGAACAGGTCGCGACGTGATTCGAATCATGAAAGGGCGTGCCTGGGTTCGGCAAACTTACGTCTGCGGATATTTTGGATACGTTTCCTGCCTGAAGGACGACGAGATTCTGTCGAGTCGAGAGGACTGTCGACGTAACCGCGAAGTCGGGGTCTTCTCAGATACAGGTAGAATTCTGAGGGAAAGCTCGAGGACGGATAGTAGCGACGGCTGGGGCGCGTCGATACGGTGCGATTGAGCGGACGGAGCCCTGCTTGTGTTGGCGAAGTCGAAATGTTTCGGCGAAGGTGGGGTAATCGCGAGCCTCGAGAAGGAGGAGCCACGAGCTGTATCTCGATGGAAAGATCCAAAGCTTGCGAACCCCCTTTGGATGGTATGAGGGAGCTTTGAAATGAAAGATGCGGCACTTCTTTCGCCAGTGGTGCTGGGTAAGGTGTTGGTAGTGTCGGGTGAAGGAAGTCCTCCGAAGCACAGTAGTTGGAACAACAAGAAGCCGCTGCTGGGACTGTTTCATAATCTGTGCCTTGACGGGGATTCCTCGCTGATATCGAAAACATGCGCTCTAGGCTTGGGCCCGTAAGTCTGCGATGTGTGTCCAAAAAGGGCGTCAAGGTGATGTAGGCGAGGAGTGTGGATGTGTTGAAGAGAGGTTGAAGCTGTTGGCATTGGAATAACTCGCCAACCTTAGCACCCATCACCCAGCAACAGACAACTTGCACTGTGAACATTCAATACGAGGAAGGACGGAGGCCCAATTTGCCAAAGGCAAGTTCAAGACAGAGAAGTTACATGCAGCATGTGAGCGCTTAGAGTCATCACTGCCTTGTCAGGGTGATTGCTATCTAGGAAGGTGTTGCTGTCTTTGACCCAACAATTTAGTATTTGTTTGAAGAAAGAACACCCAGGGCACCTGCTCTGCCTGAAAAGGCGACCTTACTTTCAAGAGCGCAAGCCAAGTCATCTACTGTTTACTCTCATCATAGGCTAAAAGGTGTTTCTATGGTTTGTCTGGGGAATTTTTTGTTGTTGTTCATAGTCTTTCGTTGAAGAACCTCTGATAGTATTGTCATTAAAACCAATTTCAGAAATTTTGTTACAAATTTCAGGCCTTATTTTCCCTGATCAGCACACAGCAGGTTCTAAGGGAGACACCAAGTCACCTGCCACTTCCCAAGAGTCTGCAGTGAATCACATTATCCATCATCTCTAAAGGAATCGCAAACTCGAATAAGTTCATACGACAGCTACATTTCCAGTGCTGAAATTAATGTTAGCAGGTTTGAAGGGGAAGAGTGAGGACGTCTTGATTACATTGCCTGGCTCTGTCAAGCTCCTTGACAAGAAACCTAAGGTTAATATTGATGTATTGAGAAGCCGTAATAATGAGAGGAAACATCACTACAGCGAGAGGCTTTAGTTTTCCTCTGCTCATTTGCGATATCGCGTCCGAAGATCGTCCCACATCTCTTTTGCCTCATGATTTGCACAAAAGCCCGAGATTTCAACATCCCGAAAAGCTTACTGTTCTTCCCAGGAAGTTTTTATTGTTCGTATGCGTTTTGTTTCAATCAGAAAGCCGTTTTGTGATAACTGGAAGCAGGGTCGCCCTTCAGAGATTTTGTGCCAACCTCACAACGAAGATGGCGAAACTGACACTTCATGATGTTGAGGCACATCTCACGAAGTGCGTTTGGGTAGCCGTCCGAGGTTTTCCCCTTATTTACAAGGATGAACCAACCACTCCAAATCGAAGAACACTCCGACTACATTGACGCTTAGATGCGCTATTCTCGCTGGGAGTGGTAGGTCATCATCATTTTAGCAACCTACTGGGTGAAACTGCAGGCTGCTGAGAACGTGCCTTGGTGCCAGCATTTCGCAGCAGGTGGATGAAGGCTCGACTGCCGTCGGTCGGCGCATATAACCGGCTTTTCATTTCCAACGTGGTTAGTTTCTCAGCGCATGGCATCTGAATGCTGTGTCCGCTCGACCACACCAACCTGCCCATTACCGGGTCTCCATCTTCCACTAAAAAACGTTGAGAATCCGAAAACGCAAGCACCGGCATTTACCCCATCATGTGCCGACAAATCAAAGTCCCGGCGCATGACTTGCGGACGCGGCAGACGTCCGTCTCCGCCACCGCCGGAGCGCGTCACAAAATGGAACATTGAACAACCTCCAATTCAACCATAATTCCTCCCGAGCTCTTATATTCCAGCACACGCCAATCACTTCCTCCCAAACACATATGACCCTCCACGGGCTTTCTCCTCCTCTCCCCGCATTCCCTCGTTCCGGCGACGTGGAACCCAAAGAACCTTCCATTTCTGTGCAGGGCGCCGTACGTAGATCGCCCCTTCGTTCCCCGCCTTTCAGAGGACTTCCACACACACACACACACCTCCCCCAAGAAGAAAATACTACGGTACCCGCCTCCCGAAAGAAGACAGGTAGGCATGCCTACAGGTACCTTAGGTACCTACCTACGCACCGAAGGCCATGATGTACATGAGTTAGTTAGTTAGGCACACAAGCCACACGAACCCCAGACTCCAAACCCCAGAAATCCACCCCGACAAAACCCAAATCTCTCGTCTGGTTTCTTGTCTTGAAGTTGGAAGGGCCTCAGATGCGACGGCCCGAAAACCCGTCAAACCAGCAACCTCCATTTTACCTTTACCCCTCCAATTTCTCGAATCCAGTTGTAGGACCACGGAGTCACACACACCGTAGAAGTAATAGACTCACAGGACCACCCCCTTGCCCCCCCCCCCCTTCTTCTTCCCAGCCCTGCTCTAACTGCCATCTGCCTTGCCTGCTTGTTTAGGTACTTCGCACCGTTCCCTCCCGACCCGAGGCGCGATTTTCTCACCTTAATTACCGAGTGTTCGTCTGTCGTATTGGAACCCCGGGGTCTGGTGAGCCCTTGCTTCCTGCGTGTTATCCCACCCTCCCCCGTTCTTCGAGCTGACCATTGCCAACGAGTCCGCGGCACCTGTGGCTTTCTTAGGAGTCGACGAATTAACCACCTCCCGTCGTCAAAGAGAGAAAGACAAACTCGCGGGGTCCTTCTTCCCGTTCCGTTCGGCCGAGACGCATTCATACCCCAGAAAACCACACCCACACACAAGCTACCTGACTCGATCCTTAGCGCTCAGATGGGACGGAAAGGTATGCAAATGCATGGGGCCATGCAGAGGAGAATGAACCCGGGACCATGTCACCTGTCCATAATCCTACCCGTCGGAGCTGACGGCGTTCTTGCGGGACAAATGCGTCGTCACTGAAGCAAAGGTTGGCGGTACTCTTTGCTGAACCTTGGTTCGACTGGCAGTTGTACAAAACTAAGTGGTTCGGAAATGTGTGCCAGGTAAGCAGAGAGAGAGAGAGACAGACACTGCGGTAACGGCTTGGGGGCCGATCGGATCAGACCGAGGTGTCTACATCGGGAGCACCTGCGTAGATCGTTTATTGATGAATACGAAACAAGACCAGTTGCTCGTGCAAGTTGAGACTGTGGGTAGGTTTTTGATATTCAGTCTTCGGTTCTCATAAGCGTAGACTGCCGAGTCTGGAAACTCTGGAAAAGGCTCAAACCCTTAAACCGGACAGCTTTTGGACAGAACGACAGTCTGTACTGCCCCGTCGCTCATACATAGAATAGTAAAGTGCCTCCTCTGCAAACATTCGTTGTTTCTCCTGGCCCCCTGCCAGGAAGCCATGGTCCAAAAGTGGACATACTTGGACGCTTGTTCTTACACAACCCCTGAGAAAGCACTGCTGCCGAAACTCCCAAACATGCTACGTCATCCCGTCATCAAAGTTAAATCTGCAAGTCCGTTTCCAACACGATTGCTTTTCCCTTTGTCTAAACGGGCCAGTTTCCCCTTAGCTTCGACCAGACGTCCAAATAAAATGCATGAAAAAAGAGGTATCGTGCTGGTGGGAAAATAGTTGCAGCTGTTGGTTGACCAATACCTGGACAAATCGTCGAATCGTACAAATGTCTACTGCGTCACGCCGTTGCCGCCGAAGAAAAAGTCGAGTTCGCTGCCGGATCGTGCAACTTGGTGTTCGTTCTCGGCGAGCTGCTCCAATAGGCTCAGAAAGGGATCTTTCTCCTCACCAGGACCAGTACCGGTGCTGCCGTTGTTGCTCTTGTTCCCCGGGCTGGGAGCCGCAACCCGGGCCACCTTGTTTCCTCCCTCCTCGCCATGCCACGCGGCGGGACTGCTGAAAGCGTGGGTTGGCAGACCACCGAACATCGGGTCGTATCTGCCACTTCCCTCATTGTTTCCACTTGGGCCAGGCGTTGCAAAGCCGAACTGAGGTGAGAATGGTGTTGAGGATAGTGTTGGGATGTTGCCCTGCTGATGACGCTGAGGTCCAATTGAAAACCCTGCTGCCGCTGCCGCCGCCACGGCAGCGCTGTTGGCTGCTGCCTCGTCATACTGCCCATGGGACAAGGTTATAGAGCCGTGTTCTATTCCAGGGTGAGGTGGCAAGGAGGTGGGCGTCGCCAAAAGCCCAGGGGAAGAATGCGTAGTCGTCGTTGGAGTGGGGTGCGAGAAGGAATGGCGAGCATGTGATGGGGTTGGCAACCCATGCGGCGGTGCCATGCCAGTGGTACTGAGAGGCGAGAGCACTTTTTTGCGCTTGAGGTTTGCCCGTTCATTCTCATGCATGCTATTCGCGCGAGGCGCATACAGATCGTGTCCCGTATAGGTATCAGTGGTGAAATCAACTACTATGTCGGACAGACTCAAGTGCGCTGCATCAAAGTTGAGTGACTGACCCCCAGGACCACCGCTATTAGAGTATCGATCAAAGAAGTCCTCAAGATGAAATGCTGGAGAGTAGCGCATGGGGTTGTTTCCCAAACTCTTCACAAGCTCTGAATGAGCATTGTAAATACCTTGGAGGGTTTCTCTCTGGTGCTGAACGCTGGCCCAAGCATAGCGGAGCTCGCTGAGTTGCTGCATCTCCCTGGATAAAAAGTCTGCTGACATGCTGAAGACTGTAGAGTCGCCGCTTCCGGTCTTGTTATAGTGGGCGCCGTGAATGTGAACTGTGCCAGCGGTGCAAATGCAGTAGCCTACGAAAGCAGGCCACTCTATCGTGCCGGTTTGTTTGCCAAGTTCCACCAGCTCAGAGATGGCGTTGGCGTGCAAGAAGCACATGTTGGTTGCCTCAATTTGCCACGACTGGTGCTGTCCTTTCCCGGCGAGCTCGGCCAAATCGATGGGAAGGAATGGTCGATAGATCAAGCAGTGAATGAGATGGTAGATCAGCTTGCTCAAAACCAGGATTGTTGAGTCGGGCTGGCCAAATAGTGTGTCCAGGCTTGAAAAGACATCTTCAGTGCCAGAGGCCCAAATGTCCAAATCTTGGCGAATTTTGGAGAGGTTGGAGAGTGAATGCCAGGGGAAGTGAGAGTCCCCCTTAACTCCTCCCGCTGCCAGATACCGGTTCGTGATACCGAGGATGCGGCTGATATCGATGAGCATGCCTGTGCTTCCCTGCGATTTCTTCCCGCTGCCCTGGAGGAACTGAAGATTAGACCCGGGCTGGAAGAATTCGCCATCCACTGGCGGGGCCGCTGGATTGGGCGACCAGCATGGAAGTCTGAGGAGTATCGTTTTGTCACCGATGAGGGATGGACGCTTAGACCCGCATGCGAGAAATCGGTCGAGCAGATAACATGTCCAGAATAACCTCCTGCGCATCTCTCTTTCCACGGGCGTGACACGGGCATTGTTGTCCATCTCCCGATGCGTTTCCAGAGCCATCGCCATTCCAACGGCATTTGCTACAAAAATGCGTTAGCATACTTTTGATATGCCATGCCTGTGATACCTACTCATCAGCATGTACGCTTTCTTGCCCTTGCCCGCTGCAGTGAAGGCAATGACGAGTAACAATAGTGCTTGCAGAGCTTCTACTGAAGGCTCGTCTGTGTCTATCTCTGCTCTCGCCCGAGCTGCGAATTCCTCACTCAGATGAACCGCCGATTGATAGCCGCTCGGGTGAGGCGTGTATCTGCCGAAAGTGTCAGCTTCTTGGTTCGGGGCGCCTGGATCTGCCCATACCTCGCAGCAACAGCATAGATGCTATGAATCAAGTAGCATGGTAGATGATTCAACTGAAGTCGTTGTCTTACTGATGACTCGTCTAGGATGTGATATGGTTTGGAATGAAACCGCGAAAAGTACGTGTCCAGAAGGGCGTCGGATTGGACACCGGGCGGTGATGGTTCACTGCCAAAATCAGTTGACAGTCTCGAAAATCCGCATGCAGACGACTTACCTGGCCGGAGCAGGTGAATAGACAGCTGATTCATCGGCATCTACCTTGGAGGTATCCAAGGCCAGGCGTTTGGGGTTAGAATCTTCTTCCGCCTCGGCCTCTTCTCGGGAAGCATCTTCCTCCTTGATACCCGCTGTGGTGGGCGTCGTTGGGTTTTTTTCTTCGGCATTCTTCTCTTTCAATTTCGCTTCCAAACCATCGACTCTTTTCAAGAGTGCCTCCAACACGTCTGTCTTGGGCCCACGCTTTTTTGGAACCGCATCTATAAAACAAATCAATCCTGTCAGCCAAACAACATATCCTCTTAACATGGGCCTGCAACCGCCTCCAAGCTGGTTGTGTCACTTACCGTATATGCATGGACATTGGAAAACTTGACAGGCTTCACACGAAGGGCGAAGTCGGTTGCACTTGATCTAGCAGACGAACGTGTAAGACGCTGTTTCGGATATGTAGCGACGGGAAATATCCTGTCCGTATTGTGCCGCGAAGAGGGTTCGGATTTGTCTCACCTTGCGCTTGCGGCATGACTTGCAGTTCATTGATTCCCGCGGCTCGTTGCTCATCCGCCTCGTCGGTAGGCGCTCAATACCGACCTGCGGACGGGCCATGGCCACGGGGTGGACTCCAGTAGGCGCCATCCCGTTCATTGGTTCGAACACGGACGTCGTCATGTCTGAGTTTGGCGTTGGAAGGGGTACCGTAAGGGTTGAATTCGTTGCGAAGGTCTGAAGAGCACCATTCAACGTCGGTTCGAGGTTCGGTTGGCTCTAGTTGGCATCGGCTGTGCGCGAAGCCAATTTAGGTGTTTAGAACATGTCTGGGCGGTTGGGAGTCGGCCTGTAGAATCGTGACCGAGTTGTGGACGTAGATATTTGCAGACAATGTGTTCGTAGTGAAAGTGCAGAAGCACAAGAAGTAGAGCAAACGCCGGAGCTAGTGAGATAGCATCGGGGACTGGTGAAGTTATGAAGGAAAGGCAAGGAGGTTACCAGGCCTGGC
Source organism: Colletotrichum agaves (assembly GCA_036785465.1). Taxonomy (NCBI): domain Eukaryota; kingdom Fungi; phylum Ascomycota; class Sordariomycetes; order Glomerellales; family Glomerellaceae; genus Colletotrichum; species Colletotrichum agaves. Next base: position 1,384 of record JAXISO010000079.1, on the reverse strand, counting down.
CTACAAATAAAATGATGACTACCCCCCCACAAGTGGCCGAGTAAGAGTGTGAGTGTGTGTACGCAGTAAGGTAGACAGGTGGAGGCAACGGACTAGGTCGCCCTGGGAGGCAGTTCGGATGCATCGAGCAGCAAGGGAGCAAAAGTGAACGAACGGTTACAGAACCAGGGGAAGAGATTGACAAGGAGTCCAAATCCAATCAAGGCAGAAAAGAAGGGGAGGTTGCACGAGGGGGGCAGAAAATTAGAATGCCTACATGCCTACACCACAGTAGCTGTAGGTACTGAAGTACGTAGTGGGACATGCTGTGGAGGGTAGGTACCTGGTGAGGTAGGTAGATACCTCAGCAGACGGCAGTGATCGATCCTTGTTGAGGGGAATGAAAGGGCCTAGCAGGAAAGGACCGAGGGACTTCATGTTGGAGGGTAGGGGAGGGGAGGGGACGGGGAAGCACGATGTTGGGGAAAGATGGGGTGAGCTGCTTGCTAATGTAGCGTGCATGCCGGGGTATTCTGTGGAAGGTCTCGATGCGACTAGGAACCGACCTGGGGCTGTCAAGCCTGCGGCCTAGGATGATGGGGTTTTTTTTTGACGCCCACATGCCCGTGTTCTTTTTTGCTCGCTGTCCCTGAGCAAAAGATCCAGTCACCAAAAGACTTCTGCAAGGCGTAACCGTATGGCCACCTCGGTACGACAGTAATACGTAGTTCCTCCGTACCTTACCGGGCGAGATCAGCAGGTAAGGTACTTAGTTGCGTATCAACCTTACCTGCTCGCCCGACTACCTGAGGTGATGTAGACGCTGCTTTCCAAGAGGCGGGTACCCATGCTGAGCGGAGCTCGGTATATGGTTGCAAATGCTACTCGTAGGTCGATCTTACGGGCCCAAAAGCTCAAGAGCCCGACGAATCTAGCCCGATCCCGGCTCGCACAGATGTCTCGGAGAAAGGTCGAAAATGGGGCGGGCAAAGCCTTGACATAGCCAGTGCCGTTGTATTGAGTTGTGTTGAGTTGTGTAGAGAATTGAAACAAGCAAAGTCAAGCATGCAATATATTAAATCAAGTAAGCGAGTCGGGCTTGTAGGACAAAGGTAAACAAGGACAGGCAACGGAGCAGCCCGTTCCCGCTACCTTACTGCTGTATTACATTCCGTTCATGTACCTAAAACATGCTTTGCTATGCTTTGCAAAGTATTAGATCCCTTTTAACACACAAAGTAGCTTTAAATCTACTTAGTATATATACTTATAATAAGAATAATAAGAATAATAAGAATAATAAGAATAATAAGAATAATAAGAATAATAAGAATAATAAGAATAATAAGAATAATAAGAATAATAAGAATAATAAGAATAATAAGAATAATAAGAATAATAAGAA